>KZ805402.1:42945-140201 GCA_003073855.1 Periconia macrospinosa
CGTAGTCAGTGCAGTACCACTGGCTGTTCTACGTGCAGAGGGGTGGAGATCAGAGAGGCGCTGGTGGTGTGAACACGGCGGGGCTCGCGGTTCACGAAGCCGCTGGCTATCTATCGCGTGCGCCTTTTGGCTTGGCTTTTGTCTCTGGCTCGATTTTTTTTTGGCATATTGATGGGTCGTTGGTTGGTTGTTAGGTTAGGTAGCAGGAATCGAATATGGCTCTAGTACCTAAAAGAGGCATCTCTGCGCTGGCTTATCCCCCATCTGAAGCTGACCAAGTAGCATCGTGCCTGTTATTCATTGCCCATTCCGAGGCCAACAGCCAGGCCACCATCTTTCTCCAATTTTCGACGTACGTTAGTGGCTTCGACCAAAAGCAGGCGTTTGAGCTCATCTACGACGCGGACAACCTGGTGGCTGGTAAGACGTGCCTCAATCCTGCGAGCAAGGTACTGTCGCCGTCACGACTCGATGAGATTGCGCGACAGGGCCATTGCGACCTATATTCATTGTCTCTTACACTGAAGAAACCTTGTACCGTCAAATGCCCGTCTCATCCTGGGAGTATATCACCCAAACATGCCGCGGACCCTTGTTTCCGTCAACTCACAGCTCTCGCCAAGGTGACCGAGGTAGACATTTTATTCGATTTCAGCTGGGTCCACGAGAGCAACAGGAGACGATTCAGACACCTGATCAGAAACTTGGGACAATTTATTGGCTTCCAACGCGGGAACAAGGTTGCAGATCAGTACCGGCTAGAGGATTGGACAGTGTTCAGTCCTGTTGCACAGGAGACCGAAGCACCGCCGTCATACGCGGAAGTATCACATAAACGTCCTCGGTCGCCGAAAACCCCGCAACATCTAAGCAAGATCAAACCCACAACCGAGTCGTCGTCACCGCCCCCCAAACGCGTCCTTCTTTCCCCTCTCCCGCTCTCTCCCACCGAGCTTGCAACGCCCAGCCCCAAAGCTCCGTCCCCTCCCACTAACGCCGCGCCCGATTTTCAGCAAGCCGTCCAAACCGCAGTGAAAGAGGTCCTTCCCGGGCTTCTGGAGGCTGCCGTAGCAGACATTGTTCGATCCCTTCTACACGCCACTCCTTCGTCGACATCATCGTCGTCCCAGTCACCACCTCCCACTCCGTCCCTGTCCCGCCGAGACCCAAAACCTCCTCGCGTCTCGGCACGCAAAAGAACACTCCTCAGCCAAGCTAAGAACCGCGTCCAAACTTTCGTCGACAAGACCATCGATGACGTCGCGTACGCGCGCGTCGTTGCAGTAAACGAGCTACACGAGGAAGTCGACGACTGTAACATCGAGATGGAGGTCAAGAAACAGGACCACATCGTCGAGCTCGAGGCGCTGTATAATTCTAAACTGGATGAGCTGAGGGAAGTGGCGGCGGATGTCATAACCGAGGTCGAAGAGCACATTGCAAATGTGTATGTGGATTTCCGCGATCAGACGAGGCGGGACTTGTTGCGTGGTAATAGTGGTGCTCGGAATGTTGAAGAGACTGCGGCAGAAAGGAAGAAAAGAGCGACATCGCTGCCTTTATAGTTTCACGATTTTTTTCCTTTCTCGAGAAATGTATAATTGATTGACGAATTAATGAATGAACGAATGAACCGGCGAATGAATAAGATGGCTATGTAAGTGTGTGATGGTTTTTTAGGACGTCAAGGTCATCTGAGGTATTGACTTCAGTAGTCTACGTCTACAATTACACATTGTGAATGTTGATTGATTCTTCAGCTAACTAGTTATAAGCATACAGTAGTAGGCTTGCGCATTTGAACCGTTTGAACGGATGCTACAACCACCAGATTTCTAGTGGTAGTAAAGCAAAGAATACTTTTCAACCCACTAGTATCCGGAGAGTTTGCGCCTGAACTGCAAACTGGGTCCCTGGTGCGTACTGACAAATCTGTCCAACGTTTGGAACTGGTTCTTCCTCTGCCTCCCTGAACCCATCGACTTTTGGCCTTCCCCGATTGTAGATCCTGGCTCTATGCGTACATCGTACAACCAAAGAGTACGCGCGACGACAAGTGAGATCTCTTGATATGCAAGATACCTGCCGATACATGAAGTACGACCTACTCCAAAGGCCGAGAAGGCAGCATTAGTCCGAAGAGAAGTCTCCGTTTTACCGTCGCTTTTAGCAGGTCCTAGTTCTTCAGTCAACCATCGTTCCGGCTTGAACGTGAATGCATCGGGGAAATAGCGTTCGTCGTGGTGTAGGGCGTAATGCGGAACGCCAAGGTCAGTTTTCGGGGGAAACCATTCCCCGTCAACCTCGAGACCTCCTGGGAGGACTTCACGCATGATAGTGGAGCCAACAGGTGGACTCATTCGAAGAGATTCCTCAATGCACGCAGCAAGATATCGGCATGAGGCGAGCTCGGGGCCGATGCAGATATCCTCGAGGTCCGCAAAACGAGATCGAATGTCATCTTGCACACGACGAAGGCTGTCTGGATAATGAGTGAGATAAAAGAAAGTCGCCGTTGTTGCAGTGATCGTTGTGTCCGAGCCAGCGGCGATAAGAAGACCCGCCTCAGAGACCAGCTGCTCAGTAGAAAAACCGTCACCTGTCTCTGGTCTCTAGCTTGAAGCAAAGCTGAGAAGAGATCATTGCAATCTTGCTGCGCGAAACGCCAGTGGAAGATACTCGCGCTGAGTTGAGTAAAGCGATTGACTGCATCGATGAGTTTACCGAATAGAAGTTTGTCCAGTTTGAGATTGAGCAGTTCAGGAAGGTAGCCAGTCTAATTCTTTTAGTTCGATTGTTGTCAATGTACCCCGTTGAGGACGTACTAGATGGATCCCGGCAACAGCTTCGGGGAGCGAGACGAGCAAGTCCCGATTGTCAGGCTTTTGCTGAACCTCCCAGTTCTTACTGAAAGTAATATCGCCCATCATGTCGGAAACCAAGTGGCCAACGTACTTGCTCATGTCCCGGGGCGAGCTCCATCCATCCTTACCTTCATCTACAAGCTGATCGCAGAAATATCGGATGTTCCTGAGGATCTTCTCTTCCATGGACTTGATGTTGGAAGCACTCAACGCACGAACGTTGACGCGACGCCGGAACGCATGCTCTTTCATGTCTGGTGTAGTATTCGAAGAAGGTGTCCCGCCAAAGAAATGGGCACTCGATGCGTATACATCGGACCTCTTCACATTAGCGCTGGTGCTGTATATGTCCTTCAACGCCTCCGCCGATCTGATCGATATACGTCTTGGACCAAAACGAACAATTTTTCCTTTAGTGAGGATTAGTTACGAAGAGCGAGCCTCATGCAAATCTGACGCATTCTCACCATATTTCTCGTGGAGCTGGTGGAAATCTATGTGACGGTCACCTTTGGAAATGTGATATGCGGTGTAAAGGTCTGTTAGGGCAGCCCACTAGGGACCCGGGTATTTAGCCAATGGATGGAAGGTTGTCCGATATAGCAGAATGAGTAGTACCTGACTCTACATTATTTCAAGATTGAACGCTGGTAGTTTTTTTACTCACAGCTTCGATTGGGATAGCCGCGGATAGACATGCAACTTTTGCCAAATTTGATACGTCGTGAGCGACCACTACCTGGTACGATGGAACGATAATGGCGACGCAGAAAATCGAGAGAGCAGCTGGAACGAAAAGAGGTGCCATGTTTGGTTGCGCGTGAATCTGTAATTTTTGCTTTTGAAAATAGTTAATATGGAAACACTACGTGGAATCAGAACTGAACACGACTTCGGGACGTAAAATATAGCCTAGGTTCCTGATGTTTGTGAATGCCGAGCTTCCTAGCATTAGCAGTACTGGGCCACGTCAAAAGTCGCGACTACGCCACATGAAACAGCTGAGCCATCGTTACCTAATCCAATGAACATATAGCCGTCACTTTGTGCATAAATTCGATATTACCCAGAGGCGTAAGGAAGTAGCAACCCCGCCCAATCTTATGATTACAGCAGGCGCTCCTAACGATAGCTCCCTGTACTACGAACAAGAGCTATTTGCGTCACAGTCGTCTTGTCAGCTGCGAATTTCGCACGACCGAGATGTGGGTGCGAAAATTCAGAGCTTGTGGAATGATTGATGTTATCAGAGCGAACTTTGCCGCAGCTGGACCTTGACGATCTTCAGCGGCTAAAAGTGAGATAAAAGGGTACTTGGCATATTCTTCCAACTCCAGCGCTCGGACACAGACCGATAGAATTCCCGCCGAGTAATTTATATCAGGATCCAAAAGATGAGATCAACGGTTCGAAAACCAAAACGTAGATCAGAGAGTTGTGGAGGCTTACTCTTGGAGTGGTGAATTCTATGTGTGCAGATCCAGTGCCCCCGCTCCTTTGTCAACTACGCCACAGTACTGCACGAAGATAAACCTAATCCAAATTAACCCACGCGATGCAACCTAAATAATGATGGCAAGACCTTGGCTTCTATTCAATGCACTACGCCATTTTGGTACATCTGAATTCGTCTCAATCTGAGCCCACCTACGCTGAAATGCAGTAATCTCATCATCCATCGGTAACAACACTGTCAGACGTGATTCGATCAACGGGGGTCGATTCTTTGCGAAGCAGAAGCAAGTGTTCGTGACATCAAGTCGTCACTGGATTACAAAGGGTTTTTGTGTTCTCTGTTCATGTATACCAACGTTCCAGCTCGTGCTCCGTTACGAAAAGCCCGATCTATGACTTGTAGAAGCCATCATTCTCAGCGAATTAAAATTAAGCTGTTCTTTCCTGTAAAGTGACATCTAGCTGACTCTTGATTAAAATACCAAAAAAACGTCTTGCTCTTCCCAAGCAATCTTTGAATGCGATGGGTTAGACATTTTGAGGTTGTATGTCCAGACTAGGCTAGCAAGAATCAATCGCATCCACGCCCAACCAAGATGCTCACCGACGCAGTTGTAAGGCCTCCAACCAAAACCTCGGACGCATTTCCTATGGTCGTGATATGGTGATTTGGGGTTGCTCTCAGCTTCATGGAGCCATCTCTCAGGCCTCCAGTATTCAGCCTCATGGAAGTATTTTGGAGAAAGAGATAATGCCAGTGGCAAAACTGTCACCAGTGTCTACCCCCATCGTGAAAAATGATTGATTATAGACGGGGGGGAAAGCTTACATTTCCAGGCACGCAATTCCCTGCGACTATGCCATCCTCGGGAGGTGTGATTCGCATATGTCCGATAGGGCTACATTTCATTAGAAAGGAGACAAAAGACGGGGAATATGGTTGATCTTGACTCACTTCGGATTACAGATTCTCAGAGCCTCTTTGAGGACGGCATTGACATATGGAAGCTGCTTCAGAGTTTGCGATGTCAGATCAGATGACGATGCGAATTGCCGGACTTCGTCTTGCAATGCTGATAGAGAGACCGGATTGTCTCAGGTGATTTATGACACCAGTGAGGGTTGTAGCCGTCGTCTCGCTTGCGGCATTGATAAACAACATCGAGTTCAGTAGGACTTCTTTAGGGGTTTTGAGGATGCCAAGGCTATTTCTAGTCACTTACGCCGCAACTGAACAAGCCTCGGTTTTGCCGTTACCGTTCCGCATAACATTAGGCAATAGCTGTGCCACCGATTATGAAATGCTGTTGGTGTTAGCGCCCTGCCCTCTTCTTGCGCCGCAGAAAAGCGTTTAGACACTTCGATACCTACGACGGGCCGGTATCGAACAGTAATTATCTTTCTACTAGTTAGATCCGCTGCTAGCTACAGTTATATATAACTAGGAAAAGCGAGCCTAGTAGCGTGTCTAAAATAATCTTGAATCATTTCATGTAAAGTAAGTTTTTTTTTCCTTTCTTTTCTTTAATTGTATCTGCATATATGTTGACTAGACAGAACACTTACTTTCATTATCTTCTAATTAGATCTAGGGACTTCAAGATAGTACATGTATAGCTTTGCTATCTCTACTAAAATTCAGCTTTAGTTCAATACCCGCTCAATCTGTAATCCTTCAAGAGGTTGCTTTCTTCTCCACTCATCAAGCACGCGATTAAAATCATTCCAGCCTTTAGGCCAAAGCCCTGCCGATTGCACCTTCTTCTTCATCTCTGGACTCTGTTCAGCCTTTCTAAACACATCGCCTTCAGCCGTCGAATAGCTAGGAAGACAAACACCCATAGTAGCAAACGCAGACGAGCCGTCCAGGATTTTTTGTGCCCAGGCTTCCTCGGCCTCGACAGTGGGCTGAATAGTCAGATCCTTAGACTTGTATTTTCGTATAGCTTCTCCTATGACAAAGGCAATGTGACGCGAGGCCTCATCGATCATTGCGCCGTTGTTCGCTGTGGCACCGCTTTGTGAGGGGCCGATCCAAAAAAGGTTGGGGAAGCCATTTGTTTGAATTCCGTGGAGTGTGCGCATTCCGTGGATCCATTTTGTGTCGAAATTGGTGTTGTTTGCGCCTGTCAAGTTAATGCGAAGGCGTGTTGCAGGCGTTGCTCCGACAGTGACATTGTAGCCTGTGCTGAAGATCAATAGATCGACAGGATATTCTTTGCCATCGAAGAAGGGGCCATTCTCAGTTATCTTGTCCAAGCCCTTGCCGTTGGTATCCACGAGCGTAACGTTGGGCTGATTGTAACTCTGCAGATATTCATCGTGGAAACAGGGACGTTTACACCAGCCAGGATACCATGCCTTGAGCTTCTCCGCAATCTGCTTGTCTTGCACGATGCTGTCTACTCTCCCTCGGATGCTCCTCTGCCGCACCAGATCCAAGTTCTTCATCATGTCGACATAGGCGCCTGCTTCTTCGGCGGATCGTGGAGCTTGTTCGTTGCCCACCATAGCGGCATATGACGGCATGTGTGTCATGCCATCGTCGACCAAGTCTTTCTCGGGCTGCTTTCCCGTGTCGCCCATGAAAGAACTGAAATTCTTCCGTCGTTCTCTCTGCCAGCCGGGTTTTCCTGCATGCTCTTTGTTCCACCAGTCAGGATCCGTCGCGCGCTGATTCCGTGCACCGACGGACGACGGCGTGCGCTGAAATACGTAGAGATGCTGAGCCCACTTGGCCAGCTGAGGAATAACTTGAACCGCAGTCGCCCCGGTACCGACAATAGCAACCTTCTTGTCCGTCAACCTCTCCATTTCGTAGCCTTTTTCGGACCCGCCCGAATACGACCAGTCCCATCTCGACGTGTGAAACGCACGCCCTTTGAACTTCTCAAACCCAGAGATTCGGGGCAGCTTGGGCCAATCGATGCTAGTACCGGCCAGGATAGCAAATCGAGATCGTGTGGTAAGGATTTCCCCTTCAGAACCAGGGCGAAGATGTTTGATTTTGGTGACCCAGTTTTTTTGGGACTCATCCCAGTACATATCAATCACGCGGGCTTGAAATAGCGTTTTGTCGCACAGATGGTAATGAGAGGCTATGTTAGCTGCGTGCTGGCGAAGCTCGGGCGCGTATGAGTATTTGTGCTTGGGCATATAGGAGAGTTCTTCCAAAAGCGGCATGTAAATGTAGCTCTCAACATCGCACATGAGGCCTGGATATCTATGCAACTACTAAGAAGACATCTTTTTCGGGGGCAGGACAGGAATGGACTAACCGATTGTACCACCACGTCCCGCCAAACCCACCCGCAGAGTCTACCAGACGAATATCCTTTACATCAACGCCTTCCTGAATGAGTCGAGCGGCGGTGCATAAACCTGCGTATCCAGCGCCGACTATTAGAAAGCCGTGATAGGAATGGTCGAGTATGGCGTTGAAACCAGGATCGGTGGCTGTGTTGTCCACCCAGATGTCTTTATAGAAACCTTCGTATTCTTTGGAAGGTGGTGTAACAATGTATTGGTTTATCCCTTCGGGTCGGATGCGTTTTATGCGCTCTTGTTCGTATTTTTCGAAGACGGCCTGCGCGGTTGCTTGATCCGGGTGTGTGGTGGTGGCGGTGAAGGTGCCGATTGTGGGTTGGGACCGGTTCATTGCTAGAGTGGGCGGGGATTGAAAACAAAGAGTCCAACTTGGAGCTGTACCAAGTTTTCAGGATGACTTTAGGACTACCAGTCTATCCGTAGAACTAATTATGTTGGAGGACACGTATATGGGGTAATACTGATTGAGAAGTGGGTTGATTGAGTGTTGGAGCAATACTATGCGAGGTGGACATTATATACAATAAGTCATGTGAGAGGACACTTAATGGCGGAGATACACTTTTAAACTAAATGTATATCTTATCTTGGAATATTACAATACAAAGGTAACTTAAAACTCGATCTTTTTTTATTGTATGGCAATAATGTTGGTGCGAAACTAATGCACCAGGTCGCGTAATGTACTACTTTTGGGTATATACTCCGTAGGAACACTCCCCTGGTTTCACGGGCGTTAAGGAGGGTATGTGATCATAAGCACTTACTAAATTTCACCGCTAATTCTGTAGGTGATCTGATGTGAGTTAAGTGATCATGCATATCTACTGGGTCTTTGCGTTTATGACACCACTGCTAGGCACCCCTACCCAGCCAAAAAGGAAAGCTAAAAAGAGAAGATAAAGTCGGGTCATCATGTATGTATTGAACTAGTGACCTAGTCTGTGGTGTACATGGTATTGTCAGGTGCTCCACCCATCCATATCCTGACACCTGAAGCGTGATCAAGACAACTCGAACCCTTCATATCCATTGGCAGCCGTTTCATGGAGAGTCTTGTAGTACGTCGGGACACCTCCGAGGTAGATCAGAGGCTCCCTAGGTTTGTTTGGGATGTTGGTACCCATATACCACTGGGACAATTAGTAGGCTTCTCTCAAGACGAACATATTTACTTACCGAGTTAACAGTTGGCAGTAAGGAAGCATTTGCTAGCTTCCAGATGAGCTCCTTGTAGTCGTCCTCACTCTTTTTGGTGCATTCAATCTTCTTGAGGTCCTTCTCCTTCATGTAGTTCATAGCCTTGATGATCCAATCGCCCTGCAATTGCGCACACGTTGGGCCGTTGCACAGCGCCGTCGGACCTTGTGGACCATAGGTGAAGAACATGTTCGGGAATCCAGCAACGGACATACCAAGGTACGTCGTGGTTTCCTTACTCCAGTGCTCGCTCAATGACTCGCCAGAGGGTCCCTTGATGTCGATCTGTTTAAGGCCGCCAGTAACGGCGTCGAAACCAGTAGCACAGATGATGTAGTCAAACTCGTGCTCCTTCTCCGAGGTTCTGATGCCATTGGGAGTAACATCTGTGATGGGTGTGCCTTTGTTGCTGATGTCGACAAGGCTTACATTAGGTTGGTTAAAGATCTCGAAGTAGCCGTTCTCCAAAGAGATACGCTTGCACCCAAAAGCGTATGGCTGCTCCATGGGCGCAAGGATCTCCGCAACCTTCGGATCGTTAATTTTGGCCCGAGTCTTATCACGCCAGAAGTTGTACGCTTCCCTGTTGGCCTCCTTGTTAAACAACATATCATAGTACGTGGCGAGCCAGTAGCTAAAATCGCCCTCGGCCCACAGATCCTCGTACGTCTTTCGACGCTTCTCTTCATCATCTTCAAAGGTAGAGCGTGGCAGGAAGTTGAAGGCAAAGCCCGAGAAGCTGTCTGTGCGGTGCTCAAAGATGGACGGGTATTCTGCTTTGGGGAAGTATTGCTTAGGGCCATTATACTCGACTTGTCGCATGGGCATAGACATGTTACATGTTCTTTGGAACACTGTTAGATGCCCAGCAACCTTGCTTAATTCTTGCGCAAGCTGAATTCCGGTAGAGCCCTGCGGGTATCGTTAACGATAGTGCAAATGCGGGGTTCCGGATATGCTTACTGTTCCTATGATCGCCACCCGTTTGCCCTTGAGATCTAGCTCTTCATGTGGCCAGTAAGAGGGGTGAAGGAATGTTCCTACATGCAATCAGGTAAGGTTGTCATAAAGTAAGCGACAGGTATATTCACCTTTGAACGAGTCGATGCCTTTCCAGTCAGGTATGTACCGCTTCGCAGCGAATCCTGTGTTGAGCAGGAAATACTTGACCTTGAAAACCTTCCCGGCCTTTGTGTGAATGGTCCATTTGGCTTCATTATCATCCCAAGCGGCAGATGAAACAAAAGTCTCGAACTCGGTATCTTTTCTGAGGTCCCACTTGTCGGCTACAAAGGAAAAGTAAGACCGTAGCTCGGCACTGCCCGGGAATCTCTGCTTCCATGTCCATTCTTCCCACAAAGCTGGGTCGGAAAATTCGTAGAATGGAATGGCACTGTCGACTCGGGCCCCAGGGTAACGGTTCCAGTACCATACGCCACCATAGTCAGTACCGCACTCGACCAGTTTAACATTGTAACCCTCGTCACGAAGCCTCTTCAGCTGCCAGACTCCTCCGAACCCCGCCCCCACAATAAGAGCGTCAAGTTCATGGACCACATCGCCATTAACTGGCTTATGGGTATTTCCATTCAGCGAAAGCTGCTTGATTTGGTCTTCGATCAAAGGCATGTTTGGATAAGTTGAATGTAGGGGAAAGGCGGAGTGAATGAGCTTGTGCAAATTCTACCGGGGTAAAATCTAGATATACAGTACTCTCAGCTTACACAAGGGCCGAGCGTAAGCTGTTGGGCAATGCAAAAGTGCTGATAGACAGTTAGCCAAGCGAGCATCTCGCGGGGTACTGTCTGTCTGTCTGTACCGATAGTGAGATTGTAGCGGTAGATGGTATCAGCACGGCCCTATGACTCTTGATTGGGTTAGTTAAATTAAACCACAGATGAAATCGCGGTCTTTTCCACCCTTGCCGCAGGAATGCGTCGTCAGACGAGAAGCCCCGGAACGGCGCCTTGCACGGCCCGTTTAGAGATGGGGGATGGAGATAGATACTAGTACCGTAAAAACTCACCCATAACGGTTACGCCGTTGTTCTTGGCTGTTAATTTAATTAGCTACTAGATTTCTAGCAACTAATAAGATACGTGAAACTACCCTTAGTGGCAGCTGCATCTAATAAGATATTAGTATTTCCAGCAGCTAAGAGCGACGGCGTAACCGTTATGGGTGAGTTTTTACGGTAGTAGCGTGATTCACGTTCTGTCATGCTCACCCCAGTCTACAAATCCTCCGAAAATCCCGTTCTGGGAAAAGCGTTGCCAAGAACGTTTCGCATCCCGCATTCGGTAGAAATTCGCAAATAAGTAGGTATGAGTAAGTTGTATGCAGTCACTTGAGGTGGCTAACGTAGTAACACAAGCTAGTGGGGAACCGAACGCCTTCCATCCCTCTCCTTCAAGAGTGTCTTGCTTCTTGATAACTATACCAGCTTTCTAATTGCTTCTTTCTACAGGAAGGCATCTTACATGTTGATCTACCACTTGTTTTCATTTGATGTACTTTAGACTTTTTTTGATGGAGTTGAGAGAAATATTCAAAATTGATTATAATGCTGTTAGTTCATCCTATTGACCCCCACTTTAGCCTTCTTCCTAGACGGCGTCTATATGTCAAGTTTTAAGAATCAATCTGACACCTGTCTGCTTATGCAGCTAAGAGCAACGGCGTAGTCGTTATTTGCGCATTTCTACGGTACAGCCTGTACAAGTATATGAGACGGGGTCCGGGGAAGGGGGACCGTTGGCATTAAGCCGCTTATCCTTCCCCTTATGGCCCGGTATGTCGGCAACCTGGATGCGAACAAAAAAGATACACCCGGCTTTTTACTCGGACCGTTTCCTCGGTGGCGGGCCGTTGCGGTGGTGCCGTTATGTGAACTAACCCTCCAACGCTCCTTTTTCGCTAGTGTTTATGCTCCTAGCGAGTGATGCCCATCGCAAGCATTTTGCACCAGGGGACGCCTTTCGCAAGGAAACCTAAACTTGTCAGTGGTTTTAAGTACAGGATCATGGCACGCCGGTTCGCATTCCTTGTAGTGAAATGCCTCTTTTGAGTAGTGATCTGTAGCTCGTCATGGTAGTCTGACGGACTCTGGAAGACAAGGATGATAATCAGCATGCCAATACACTGCCTTGATCCCGCGGTCATCTTCGAAAGGAAAAGCCTTTCCTTCCACAGTTGATTTTTTCATGGATCCATCTCCATGGTGACTGGTCATATATATGTCTAATACACTGTTGCCAAGTTGCGAAGGATAGGTTCACTATTGTTCAAAGGATTTTTTTGTTCGGCCACCCTCATTCTCTTGTTACCATAGCCGCGCTACCATGGCCATCTCACCACTGGAGTCAGCTCTCATTGAGACATGGACTTTGTACGGCATAGGTACACTGGCTTTCATGCTTCGTATCTTCTCTCGCAGCAGGCTGGGAGTTTCTGGTTACTGTGTAGATGACTACACCATCTTTTTTGCTTGGGTGAGTTTTTGAGCTTCGTACAAACAGGGACAGCACTGATGGTAAATAGGGATGCTATACTGTCATGACGGTGGCTGCTCACATGGTTGGCGGGACTGGCGACACCTCACATTTGACCATGGAACAACGTCTGGCATTCACTCCTGAGCAAGCTGCAGCTCGGCAAAGCGGCACAAAATGGTTCATGGTCGGATGGTACACATACATCGGCCTCATCTGGACCCTCAAGCTCAACATGCTATTCTTGTACAAGCGTGTTGTGAGCGTGGTCTGGGTGAAGAAATTCCTTCTCCCCGCAATGATCTTCGTGGGAATCACTGGCCTGTCCATTTGGATCCTCTTCGCTTCGGCGTGCAGACCACTCCACAAGCTCTGGCAGATTCTTCCTGATCCTGGCAGTGAGTATCCGGTACCTTGGTAATGGGCGAAACAACTAACCCAACTAGAATATTGCATGCCGCAGAGCCCTGCCTTCCTAATCACCGTTCTCGTTCTCAATTTGACCACCGATGTTGTCATTATCCTGATCCCAATTCCCATCATTTGGCCACTCAAGATTTCCCTGGCTCGCAAGCTTGGTTTGCTGCTCATGTTCTGCGCTGGTATCTTCGTCATGATTGCAGCTATACTACGTGTTTTTTTCGTCCTATCGGTAAGCCAACCCCATAGTTTGGAATATGCTATGTCCGTGATTCTAAATATACATAGCTTCAAAAAGGAGAGACTGCAGCCATTTGGTCTTGCCGAGAAGACGTTGTCGCTATTGTCGTCGGACAAGCTACCATGATCCGGCCGGTCTTCACCCGCCGATTCTGGACCAATGGTACCACCTCTAGCACGGGCTACAACACCAACAACAAATACGCATCGTATGAGCTATCCGATCGCAACGCCTCCCAATCAACGTCGCATCGCATGGGTTTCCACAAGGTCAAAGACCCCTATGGCATGAGTGTGCTCGAGACCAAGGCCAACGAAAGCGAGGAGAAGATTATCAACAAAGACTTAGAGCAAGGTATGGGAAGGGCAACACTGTCACCCACCAGTCCACAGCACATGCCAACTCGATCCAACCAAAACGACGCCATTCATATCACACAAGAATTCAACGTCTCGTCCACTTACGGCGACCAAGCTCAGCCATCACATCGGCGATTTCTGTGAATGGCGGCGGTTGCGAACTCCAACCATGCCTAGTAACACGTTTCGGCCACCTTCCTCTTCCTAAGCAAGGCGTAGCGCTGGGCGTTAACTTTCGCTCATGGAAATTTTTGTCTTGTCACATGATCTCTGGTAAGACAATGTCGGGCTTGAGGCTCCATGTACCTTCACACCTTCCCTTCAAATTATGTTGTAACTTAAAAGAAGAAAAAGAGGGTGTATACGGTACACTATCTCTGCGTCTCGTGTGAGCATCGTCCCAAATGTAAATCTACAAACCTTTGATAATTTTAGTCATGGGATGGCAGCTCTGACTGATATGTCCTCTTACTCATGTACATTAGCCTCACTCGCTATTTCTCGTTGGCCTAGTCCTGTCAAATAAGGAATAAAAGCTTGGTCGTCAATAACTTGTGACAGCTGGAAGTCCTGCTCTCTCTCTATGTTGCCCTGTGCAAGCTCTACCGTACCTAGCATAACCTTTCTCCAACAATGATGATGCCCGATAGAACTAGACAGATATGGAAGGTTGCTCTTGGCGGAAGCTCTAGTACTCTTTGGAGACCGCGGGGTTCTTTGCATATATATAAATAAGAAGCTCTTGTCATACTTTGCCCTGATAACTATTTCTAAACAATCAACTTATCCATTATGCCTTCACACATTGAGAACCCGAAGCAAGCTGTTGCATCCATCTTCAACTCGGCTGTCGCTGCTTCGGCTCTAAGTGCCGCATGGGAATTGGGCTTCCTCGATGAGCTACGAAACCGCAAATCAGTCAACCTAGAAGAGTTCTCTTCTCAGCATGACCTGGACAAGGACTCCATGAAAGGGCTGGTCACTGCTCTACAGATTGCTGAAATCGTTGATAAGAAAGGAGAAGACTGGTCATCCATTATCCCAGGACGATTACTCGAAGAAGCGTACACAAACAAGTCACTCTTTCACTGGCTCACAAACGGCTCAGCCGAACTCTTCGCAAAGATACCCCACGTTGTGAAAAACAAGAACCGTACAGGCTCTTTCTATCAGCGGGATTCAGTAGCCATTGCGTACGCCTGCCACGATATCAACAGCCTTCACTTCGACCCCGCCTTCTGGACAGCAATGGACGGCTTGGACTTTACCGTCACCTCAGTTGTGGATTTGGGAAGCGGCAGCGGTGAGCGCCTCATGCAGATCTTGGACAAATATCCTGCCGCTACCGGTATCGGCATAGACGTCGCAGGGCCTGCACTCAAAGTGGCTGCAGCCGACGCAGCGTCTCGGGGGTACAAGGACCGCCTATCATTTGTGGAGGGAGATGCCCGGGAGTTAAGTTATCGCCAGGAATTTGCTGAGGTTGATCTCTTAACTTGTTTCTTGATGGGGCATGATTTCTGGCCACGGGAGAATTGCATTGCCTCCTTGAAGCGATTACGGGAAGCGTTTCCCAAAGCCCGGCGCTTTCTCATAGGGGATGCTACCCGGGTATTACTTAACGCTGCCGACTCTTCATACGCTGTCAAAGTATCCGATGTGCCTACTTTTACCCTAGGATTCGAGTTTGGACACGCAATGATGGATGTGTTTTTACCCACTATGGAAGATTGGGAAGGTGTTTTTGCAGAGGGAGGTTGGCGGTGTCGGAAAAGCCATTTACTGGAGTCGCCGTCTAGGTCCGTTATATTTGAACTAGAGCACGCTTAATGCTCCTTCTCTGTAAGCCGAGCACAATACCCTAAAGCGCTGGTTTCCTTGCATTTGTCCCTCGCATGACAAAAAAAGTGGCACTTGAGCAAGATAAATATCACCTCATATTGAGCGCAATACTCCACCTCACCACCAAAGAAAAGCTCGTGATAATTCTCAATTTCACAATAACAATTAAATCCCATGGAAAACCATTGTTTAGATGCGTTTTGGTGAGGATTCGTATATAATATGTGTACCTTTAGTGGGTGCTGGGGTCTTCGCTTAAGTGCCACTTTTTTGTCATGTGAGAGGCTTGCATCGGTTTCTGCATTAGATGGTGGTCCCACTTCAAGGATCAATAGAAACTTGCATAGATAGCAAATAGAGATAAAGGGGTATTCAACATACTCTAAGTTAAAACATTTACGAAAAATACATGTAGCTGAGTGGCACTCCTAGGAAAGCTATTGAATGTCGACGGTAGCAATCTACATGTGTAGCAAGCCAGTCCTCTCTTCACAACCTCGGCGAACTCAGCACCCCATGTATTGAGGAGATTCAAAGTTTTTGGATGTGATATGCAGTGTGCAGAATTGCCACTGCATCGGAGCTAAAACA
Organism: Periconia macrospinosa; assembly: GCA_003073855.1. Taxonomy (NCBI): domain Eukaryota; kingdom Fungi; phylum Ascomycota; class Dothideomycetes; order Pleosporales; family Periconiaceae; genus Periconia; species Periconia macrospinosa. Next base: position 58,736 of record KZ805402.1, read on the forward strand.
TATTCGGTAGAAAGGTAGCAAGGGCCATCGGAGCTAGGGTCAACCCGCTACGGCCCACGGGACCTAAAAACGGGGACCCCGAAACCACATGTGCAGCATGTGTACGTACTACGTGGTGTGATTCTTCCCGTGAAAGCGGGTGGTGAACATGGTATATTATGTGTAATCCTTTGATCAACATAGCCATAGCCTGTTTATAGAACATTTGAAAGCACAGTAAGATTACATTGAGTTTCGTGGTATCAGAAGAGCTCTCTGATTGGCTGGTAGATCGTATTTTTTCGGTACCTAATCCAGCCCCCTGTGAGATAACGACATGCGTTCCAATTGCCCTTTCAAGTTTCAACACCTAAAGCTTCCAATTGCCATTCACGTAATCCGCGAACGGCTATAACTCCACGGTATCCACATCTACTGGGCCGTTGCTCCAAATTTTACTGTGTACACTGGGGCATCGGGTTCCACAGGCGACATGCCTGTGGGGGCAATGCTAACCAAGTCCATGGACGCTACGGCTCGTTCCCCCCACCTGTGCTCATTACGAGTCCGACTTCGTTCTACCGATGCCTGCTTACAAGCAAATTCAATGCCGCTCGTGCTTGCCCCAGGACCGCGTTTGCGGGCTACACACCGCTATCCGTCGCCTTCCCGATTGATCCATCCAGGCTGACATTCCTCGGCTAGTCCCATTAACTTCATGGAGATACGTAATTGCACGGTTGGACCTCTATGGCGGTATGTTGCATGCACGGATGTCGGCGTAGCACTTTATCCCGTGCGAGTGCATCTATGCCTGCCGTCGAATAGATAGAGCTACATATGCATGCAGGAGCTTAAAATCATTATGTTAGCGCATTGCAAATTTCAATTAGACAAGAATTACTTTACGTTGTATTTTCTGCCAAACTGACGCTCTGTGGCTCGTTTTTTTTTTTTTTTTTTTTTTTTTTTTTTTTTTTTTTTTTTCGCAGTCTGATTCTTCATTGCGGGAGGGTGTGGGGCCAAATTTCGCGTTCTTAAGTTCTTCTGGACTAGGCTTGTACATGAATTCATTGAAAACTCTCTCTTTTTAAGTCTTACAACCAAGGGGACTAGATTTTAAAGATAGTAAGCAACTAGCTGTCGAAAACCAAGATGATGGAGAGCTGTGAGAATTGTGGTTCAAAGAATTTTTGTAATATATGTTCCCAGCCTTTTCTGTCATCCCTTTCTGATTGTAATAATGCGTACGGTTGTACAGATGTGTATTGGGTCCCTCGACCCTAATGATCTGTACCTAGGGTAGAAAAAACATGACAGACGGTATACATGACAGCATGGATTAGGGTTTACCCACATTTCAGCCTTGAACCAGATTGATGTGCAAGGCAATCGTGGTGACACATGTGCATAGTAGCAATTTCAATTTAGTGTGTTGCATCAGCGAACCACAAGGCGACCAGCCAACTCAGTTTGCCTGTTGTTGAATTCATGAACCCTTCTTTACAATGGGAGTCTCAAAGTTTGGATAAAGCTATGAGTGATCACAATACTGTCATAGCATCCACTCCATCTCGATAGCACATGAGATCAACAAAGAGACAATGTGATTACGTGCCTGCGCCGGATAGACACAAGGGAATCGAGCATTTTAAGTGTGGATATGCACTCAATGGGGAGGCACCTAAAAAAGGGATGATCCATTAAATGCTTGAGAAGGAAGGATAGAAAAGGATCGATTAAGGCGCTAATGACGTGTAAAGCATGGTGTGAAACTTTGAATTGGATATAGTCTTTCATTCATCGCTGGCAAAACGAAACCGTTGTTTATTTCAATCGCTGATTTAGGAATCAATATAGTGCCAGAGTATTACCAACATTGAAACTTTTGATGAATTCGATCAAATTGAAGGTTCCCTTATAAAATGATGTTGAAATGTGCGTTTCAAAATTAAATAGTAGATGAAAATTGCAAGGCGAAGAGTGAAATAGAGCAGGTGGAAATGTCACGTTTAAGAGAAGTTATCAGCTGGCACATGCATGATTAAGTAGGGAGCAAAGTTAAATCCAAAGGAATGAATTATGTAGATTACTATGTTAAGTCACAATTTAGGAGCTTTTAGAGCAGAAAACACTACATTTTACTACTCGAACGCAAAAAGGAACGTAGGGGGAACGAGCAACCTATCCCAGACAGCCTACTACTGCATTCACTTGGCTACACCAATGCAGTGGAAGTACTCATTGAAAGCCGCAGCCTCCAGAGCCAACACACCACCGCGATCAAGGAGGGAAGCGGGGGGCCAGAGCTCTGGCTCTACCTGGGTGAGGAGGCCAGGGTAGCTGGTCACACTGACTGGTTCGGTGACACCGAATGGGTTTCGAATGATGATGTACTGCTTCTGACCGAAAGATGCCCATCCCAAGACGGAGTAAGCATGGTTGGCAACAAGATTGCTGCCGCGGAACAAGTGGCCAGAGGCATGCGTGTAAGCGGCCATGGGGTTGATCGTCTTGTGGTTGACGGAGCAGGATCGGACGAGTCCGAGTACGTCGTGGGTAGAGTGGTTATCCGTGAGGAAGTACTGCGGCTCCTTGCCGTTGATCTGGGCCATGGCTTTGATGGGGTCGCCACTGTAGATCTGAGTGATGTCGGGACGGTCCGAGGAGTTGCCAGTGACCCACTTGGCGAATGCTTTCTCGTACAGCATGGGCCAAATCTCGCAACCGTCGCTGGCGCGAGAGTAAATGGGCTCATAGTCTGAGTTGTTGACGGGGATCTCGTAGTTGACTTCAACAGTGTCGGTTGGGGCGTTGTTGTCTCCACCTTTGTCGTGGAACTTGACGGAGAATACACGCTTCTTCCTGTCCTCGCCACGTCCCGGCTGCTCGAAGGGCTTTGTGCGGCGATTGATGGCTGCAGGGTTCGCCCAGAACACGGAGAACAATGCTGCGATCAGATAGCTGTTTCCAACGGCTCCCTGAACAGGATCGTCGAATCGGTTCTGGGAGAAAGTGTTACGGAAGTCCTGTCTGATGTTGATTTCGTTTCCAATGTGGAATCGATCCAATTCCGTCAACATGCGTCTCTTGTTGCACCGGTTCGTGTAGGTCTCCTCCCAAGAGCTGTTGGGTGGAGCCCAGTCTCCCTTTTCCTTCCTGAATGGAAGAGCCAGCTCATTCAGAGTCATCGTCACCTCGCGGTTGGTGACAGTCTTTGCCATATCACGGGCATTCAGCACCAGGCGGAGCTTGCCGTTTCGGATGCGGGCCATTTTGACCTGGGCTTGGAGAATATCGTCCAGGCCGAGCTTTTCAAGGTCCTCCGTCTTACGGACTTGAGAAAGGTCGGGTGTCTCAAGATCCTCCTCGTTGATGATCTTCACGTCTTTTTCATCCAGCCTCTCGGCGCTTCGATCCTCTTCATTGAGCTTCAATCCCGCATAAAGGGAAGAGTGATACTTCATGTCGAAGAGCTCATCGTAATCAGTTTGCAGAACATCAGAGATGATCTGCACCGCGGCCGGGGAGTGCTTGTCGATCTTGCGGCCAACAAGGTTCTCAACCAGGGCATACGGGTTGATGCAACCGACGTTGACATTCTTGGGCGGCTCATCGGGTTTGGGGCCTTTGACAGAGAGCACATAGTCATGCTTCACATCAGCGAGGTCATCATAACCAGTCTGAAGGTCAACATTGACCAACTTCGAGGCCATGGATTGTCTATCGATCTTGTGTCCGATGAGGGCCTCAGCTAGGACGTATGGGTCGATGCCGCCGATCTGGCCACCATTCACCTGGGATTCTCTGTTGATTGCCATTTCGAGAGGTAAGGAAGGCTTTCCTGGAGTAGTGACGAGTCTGAGCTGAATGAGTAGATGATAATTGGTTGTGAGAATGGATCTCAGTGCTGCCTGGTGGTGAAGAATTGGAGGAAATCTGATGGGGTATTTATATTTCTTCAGTTCCACCCCCGCAGATTGCCGATTCAGCCATGCTCATGACAAAAGGTTAGATCGAAGGGACCATCATGCACCTCAGCACCGAGAAAATACAGCCGTACCACTTCATTGGAACTATCGAAGAAGCATCAAAAGCGGGGAACGGCCTAGAAACCCCCTCTCCAATGCAACTACAGAATTTAAACGTAGACGTTAGGTAATGGAGGATGAAAATAAGGAATAGAATGAGCTGATGAAAGGTGGAGTCGGGTGAAGAAGGTCTAAGTGCAAGGTTTGGCATGAATTCGGGGGACTTCTGCAACCGTGGTTGGCAAGAAAAGCAGTTGTCTATAGAGATTCAGGTACGCCATCAAGCCTTCATACTGTGAACTGACCTATGATTAGGAGGGAGACTGCATGCTTCAATGGCCCAGTATCGTTACTTCTTAGGTTAAGGTTGTATTACGTTCGATCGGTAACCCCACCTGAAGACTGCGCAATCTATCAGACGCAGCCCTGGCGCTCTCTGGCTCTGGCTAGAACTCGCGTTTATTGCATGCGTTGCGATCCCCGCCCTCGTAACGATCTCGAATCGAAAAATAGCAACTAGTCAGGGGCTGAGACAAGAATCATCAGCCTTATGAATCAGCAGTTAGACTAATATTATCATAGACATGGTGTTTTTTTTGCTGCTTTCAGCTCCCCCTAGTTAGTGGCATTCGAGTCCTCTGTGTTCTTGCTGTAAAGCGAAGTCAGCCAATTGATAGATTCAGTTGCTGCTAAAAAGCACCTGGTCAATATTATGAAACTCAATGCTAAGGACCAATACGATGGGTATCTTGAGAGTCTAACGTTAAACCAAAATTGAAATGTTGGGGATGTGCGGGGATTGAAGTGAGGTTTTTACAGAAGGTTCTGTTGGGCAGGTGGCGCCCTCTAACAAGGGGCCTTGGCATAGCTTGTTCCGGTAGTTAATTTTCCGACCACCCGTCCTGAGTGGATGTGCCTGTCCCGTTGTATGCACATTATACATAGCTTATAGTGGTTGAAGATACATCCTGAGCGGAATTACATCATAGCATTTCAGCCGCGCAATCACATGTAGCTCTCGATTCCAGACTCAAGACATAGCTTTCGTACCCCACATTTCAACAATTCCAGGAGAAGCGGGGTCCGGAGTCTGGGGAAATCGGACTTTGTCACCTGTAGATGAGATAATCCCCGATTCCAATATTGCCCAGGAGTCTAACCAGGTGGTCGTTTTCAGCCCATAATCATGACATAGGTATCTGGTCACCGTGAGAGAAAGCTGTTATACTTCCATGTGACATGACCTAACTAGACCATCTTTCTAAACCATGTTTGGTTTTGGAAATTGAGGTCGCTGTCAAAGAAAATTTGCAGTGGTAAGAGATTTACTGAAACGCGGAGATACTCCGAACGACCGTCTTCTCTAGTGAAGAAATTTCAGTAACTACTGGACCTCTGGGTGTCACACATAACCGCACCGTCCCTGTGCGTCCGGGAATTGTTGGCTACTCCACGTGCTTCATACCTAGTTTTCCATTGGATCCGGGTATGAGGACGTAACATTCGCAAAGCTACCGGAACAGAACCTGTTGAACTGAATTCAAGAAAATCTACATGCATGCAAAGAAAATGAGGGTTCCAAAATCCTTTGAGCTGCATATGTCCTCTGTATTTTATCCAATCCATCCATTGACTTTATTCCCATGCCTTTCGAAATTCTGCCGCAGACATTGGTATATTTAACACGTCCGCTCTTGGGTTTCTCCCTGTTTTTGGATTGCACCCCTGACCGCGCGTCCTGCCCAATCTACTAATGTATCTGCTCAGCCATGTCTTTCACCACTACTATTATTTTAATTTCGCATCTTTATGATTCAATTCCTTCCCTTTCAAAACAAGAGAGCTCAAAGTCTACCTAAATGCCGCTTACAATAAGGTACATCTAAAAGTGTAGGTGTTGGGGCGACTTAGAACGGGCTCCCAAAATGATTGATCCACCTTACCCTCCTTAATCACAGGTTCACACCATTCAAAATCTCCGAACCCAGCCTTTTTCGACGCATCCTCGAGCCTCGCTTTGGTCCACAAGTATGTTTGAATACCCTTGTTGTCCAAGGTGTCATAGCACAGATCAAGCTTACATGGGTGCGGTTCCGTGCCTTCGGGAGCCTCATCCTTGTACAGCCGGAACCCGTACTGTTGAAAGTAGCCAGGATCATTTTTGGTGTCTGAACTTCCCGAAACTGCCACTGTGGAGGGGAGGAACTCAGTTAGCGTGGACTTGCATGCATCGGAAAACAGAACATACCAAGTCGTCCTCCAGGTCGGAGACATTTTGTCGAATTGCGAAACCACGCCTCCAACTGCTCTACATCCGTCATGAATGGTAGTACGTACACTGCGAGAACGATATCGAACGCGCCTTCGAAACCCTGCGGAAACTTGTCATCCATTACCACGTATTCTGCGCCCAGTGCGGTAGATTTCTCAATGCCTTGCGCATGCTCGATCATACTTGGGGTCGCGTCAACGCCGACACAGCGATTTGCGCCTTTTCGCTTTAGCATCCGTGTGTAGAGACCACTTCCACATCCATAATCGAGAATGGAGAGGCCGGAGATATCCCCCATAGCGGCGAAGGTAGTTGGATACTCCATGAACTGCCGGAATGGTGAGCGACCAAAGATGTCATAAGTCTCTCCTAGGTGGTCAAACTGCATGTGGGCCTCATGCTGCGTAGCGTTCATTGTGCTGAGTTAGTGGCGGTCCGTCCCGGTTAAGTCTGCGTCCCGAAATAAGATGATCGAAGCCAAATTACTGTTTGGACACAAAGGGAAGCCGATTGGGAGAGATTTTCACTTACTTCGAAGCAGGTTTTCTAGAATCGAATAAAAAAGTCGCTTAGAAGCTACTTATGTAGCCGGTCAATGCGAGCAACATCCGTCTCCTCCGAACTACCGTATTTGAACTGGTGTATCCGGAAAGCTGCGGCACACATTTCAGGCAACATATACGATGCAGCGATACGAGATGTGCTTCAAGTCATGGGCTGCCACGAACCTTTAGGGGAGATCTTCGAACGCCTCGCACGAGACCTGCAGGTCAACGCCCGTAAAAACTCGGGGATCGGGTGTACAAAATCCACCACGAATTTGCAATGGCTGATGGGGCCGACGCTCATTTGGTAAAACGAAGCATGCATTGCAGGATTGATCGTGAATGAATATTAAGATCCATGCGATGGGGATGAAAATCTACGCGGCCCCGGGCCGAGCAAGTTCTGTATGGTATGGGCTACCAGACAATCAGCGAATGACCGTACACGCACTCGCCCGAGTCTTATCGTAGACGCGATGCGAGGGAAGGATTGCAAATGTAGAACCTGTCCAATGAACTGGTGTTGGCCATACTACATGGTAATCCTGATTGTATAAATAGCATGCTTATTACCCTTGCGAGGAACGTAGTGACTGACATTAGAATGCTACAGGATCCTTCGTAGATGACCAACCAAATGAAACACGGAAATGCCATTCTACAGAGGGCAGAGTGATGTCTATAAACAAAATTTTTAGCTCTGTCTGTATCAATAATCTAAGCCTCCTGGCCAGCGCGATGGTAGGTGCCCCCTTTATGGGCAGGGTAAAATTTCCTACCCGCATTGAAGCACAAGGGGAAAATCTTGAGAAAATTCTAATTATCTTCTCAAGTGCGTGAAACCCGTGACTTATCTTAGGAACGGAGGCGGGTCAAATCATGTACCCATGAATCCAATTCCGATGCAGTCCGGAACCGTAGTACTCGAAGATGAGAGTATTGTGGTTCTTTCAGGTCCGCAGGAAATTGCTTCCTCTGCCTCGAATGCGTCCCAATCATGTACAAGAAAATGTTTTTATCCCTATCCAGCGAGAGATGATTCGTAAGCACTTCCTTATTTCCATTCCATAGTGTCTTCCGGAAGACAATGCGGCCGAGGGTCCGCCAGAACAACCTCCACAACGTGAACAGCAGGCCGTAATCAAGCCATATCAGCGTGTCGGCTCGGCCCCAGGCAATGTCGCGGACTTCTTTGTAGTTGCCATCGGCGACCCAGTGGCCATCTACGGGGAGAGCATCGCCGACGCGTTGTCGCATCATGGGTGCGTCGAGCTGGGTCCAGTCGGGCTGCCAATGGATGGCGTCGATCTCGACGGGTTTCAGCGAAAGAATCTCGGCGAGCTGCCTGCTGAGTGTTGTCTTTCCGCTACCGGGTTTGCCGACAATGACGATTCTTTGGTAGTCCATTCTGGGAAGTTGGATAGAGATGAACTGCAGATCGGTGCTAGCCTGCTAGGATTGATGTCCACTTTGATGCACTGCGTTGTATGAGAGGCTGTCATTGAGCTTACGTAACTACGCGTCGCTCCGCCAAGCAGGACAGCTAACGAGTTTCCAGGAGTTTACTGCTTTGCGCTAGACCTAATAGGGCCGTCAGCTTGGCGTAAACACCTCGCCAGAACTTGTGAGATATAACCTCACCATAGTTCCGGTCGTTGATGATACGGCAGAAGGCTGCGCCGTTGTCAGTCAGGCGTTATTCTATGAATGAGGTCGAGATTTCCGTAAAGGTGGATGGTGCGGTGCGATCGAGCATTGATATCATTGGAAGTGTTGGAGAACACATATGAGGGTACTGCTGAGTCAAGATGAAGTTAGTTGATTGAGTGATGGAGCAGTAGTACGGAAGGTGAATATACACATGTATATATAGAAGTCATGTAAGTAAGGCACGTGACTGTGAGCGTTCACCACCTTCAAATACCATAAGGCGTACAGGGGAGAATCCGTTGTTCGCTTAAAAAAAAGATAAAATATACTCATGTAAGCCCAGTAGAATCGCCAGGTTGATGACAATCGGGGAAGAGCCGATATGAATGTGAGTCTGTCGACATAGGTAGGTGCACAGGTGGAGATGCGCGTTGTTCTCTTGTGGTGGCTGGTTAGCTCCGCGCTTTTGGCGCATAGAAGTAGGGCCCTTGCCCTGAAACATCGCTGGTTCATTTGTGTGTAACCGAGTGGGGAACAGTAATTTAGGCATGGGCAAATGGTGCATTTCTCAAAACAACTTGGAAGGAAAATAGGTTTTTCGTTCTTTGATCCTCATTTAGAATAATCTTCAATTTACACCTGTTCACTGTAGCATACTGCATAGCGGAAGACTGCATTGCAGCTAAAATCAAATGAAATTGTACCAGTGTCAGATTCAGATCCAACGAAGAGTGAAGTTGTTGGTTCTTTGCTCCTCGCTACTGGAGCTAAATTGCATTCTATGTGTGGGAGGATGGGTCTCAGAGAGTTGCTTTTTTGGTTTCTTGCTCGCATACATGCACTAGAGAAACGCGTAGAATATCGGGCGAGTAAGAAAGCTGAGGTGATCGCGATGAAGGTGTTATTCTTTTTGGGAAAACATCATACCTATGCGCTACTTAAGTGATCCTACCCCGACAAAAAAGAAGAGGAAAGAATGAGAAAAGAAAGGAAGGAGAAAACACTGAATTAATTACATTAGCTTGCAAACAGAGCCAAAAAATCCCAATAATTACATCTGTGTCGTCTCGGACCCTGAATTTTTACAGCAAAGCTTCATCCTGTTACTTCTTTCGTGATATGTACAATTTGGTGTTGGATTCTTCGTACGCTTCACATTGAACCTTTTAATTACTCCCGGGTACAAGTTTCTTCACAGTCTCCTTTACCATCTCACCGATCGGTTTTGATGAATTCTGCAAGCCTGTCAATGCCAACGTTCTCATCAACATGAAATGGCTCCTTGAATCCCTACCTGTTTACCAGGTGCGCCCTCCACCATATCCTCGAATTCATGTTCAGCTTCGATGGCATCATCCGGAAGGCCCGACCGCTTTGCTTCCACCTCACGTTCATGCTCTTGTACGTCGGCGCGGTGGATAAAAGTGTGTGCCCCTTCGATGGCAGTGTCTGGAAGACCATGGCTGGGTAGATCGGGTTGCGATATTGGTTCTCCCTTCATTGTGGTGGATGTATCTTGGTGCTTTGTGAAATTCAATTGTTGTTTGAGCAAAGTGTGAAAAGAATAGACCACGGAGATGAGAGCGGCGAGATGCGTCTTATGAATCCCCGCACCGTGGATCTTGTGATCGTACGTCATTCTTGTGGATAGTGTTCTGTAGGTCTTGAATGCGGGGACCAATCAGTCAGATGTTCGCACACGTGACCCTTCCCGCAAACTCATTTTAAGGTTTGATTTATGATCATGTAGGGCCTAGACTGATGCCGCATCACCTCAACGGGACATGAGGTGACAAAATATGCCGATCTACCATCTTCTTAACGTTTAACCTAGGCGATTACTAAGTGCCCGGCATTTCCTAGGTGCATAAAGAATCGTTAAGTGGCACCTATCTAAGTACATAAGATTCATTTATAATACTGCAATTATATAAATAACATGTATGGATTTCTCATTGCACATCTGTATGTAATATACACACTTCGGAAATATATATGTTGTCCATTTCTTTCACTGTCAAGCTCCATGAAGTCAAAGATACGGGCACCACGAAGATTTGTATCAGAAGTTCCTGTTGCAGTTCGGTCGACGCTTGTTCCTGTTTTTGGCGAGTCGGTGGGATATGTCTATCTTGGGGGTGGACAAACTTTTGATACGAAGCAGCCGTGAAGGAGCGGAAAGCATGTCACTACAGACTTTATGTTGCGAGAATTCAAGTATGAATTTGTGCTACACGCCGGGATTCTTCCATGATGTGCCATGAGAAGTCAACTAGAACCATTGGTAGTGACAGGAATGAAGTCTTGGCCTGATCAGAGTTTCCAGAGGCTCCTTGGTGCTGCTTGTGTCTGGCCGGGGTATTTTTCATATTATTGTAATGCTGTTAGGAGAGAGTTATACTAGGGTAGGCTGAACATTATTATTAGGTGCGTTATGAGTCACGGTAGGTTCTTTGGCCAAGGTTTGTATGCACTAAGTTACCTTGAATTTGAATACTATGTATTTAAATCTCAAGAAATGGAGAAATATGTGCCTTCAATAACGTTTGGTAATGACAGATCCTCTTTGCAGCTCCAACACCGTGCCTCTCCGTGCAAATTTCAAAAGTAGGGTCAGTTCATTCAGAGCTTTGTCTTAACCCAAGAACCTGCCTCCGTGGAGAAAATGTTAAAGTAGCTAGTATGCGCATTGGGGTCAGTGCCACGGGCACAGACATTGTCGCCCGAGAGGCACCAGGAGCGTAAAACATTGGAGAAGCGATTGAGCGAGGCGAGCTGTGTGCCTGTGCGAGGATTGATCTGTAGTGGATGAATACGTTAAAAAATGCCTATTAAGGGAATTTTCATGCGCGATCACTGAATAGCATTCAAAGAGGACTTCTTACGCCGTTGCCATTGGACCCCGTGCCAGTGTTGTACACTTGGCTCGCTGCGTGACGAGGGTCGCCAAAGAAGAGCGCCGCGCGGACTGTGTGATTCGTTCAGTTAGACGATTTGGTTAACAACGTAGAGTCTGGAGGACTCACTCTTGTTTCCGGGCGAGGTGGATGGGTTTAGGCCAGCGTTAACAGCAGAGGAGCATCCCAAGCCGCTGTTACCTCCTCCACCACCGAGTATGTCACCAAAGAGTTGAGCGCCCTACACGAAAATTCTTAGTCAGTACAGTCTTCGCTTTTATAAATTCAAAGTTGCTAGGTCTCTGATTGCAAGATTGTAGCGAACTTTTCCTCCGACGGAAACTAGCCACTCTATTGCGCACCACCATTTAGAAGAAGACCCACTTACTTGTGAATACCCACTGAGCACCAATTTCGCATTTGGGCAACGGTTAGCGTAGGCCGTAATCTGGGAAGTACCACTGGCAATGCCAGCTGACACCGAGCTGCAGTATGATGGATTGGTACTGGCTGGGTAATTGACGTCTTCGTAGCCGCAATTGGTGATACCATTGCAGATGGCCGATACCACAGCACTCTGACGGCCAGGATACGGCTCGCTGGTGCCGCGGGCGAGAAAAATGTGCACACTATGACAGTTGCCCTGGCGCTCCTCAACCTTGGTCGCCGGGGCAGCAAGGGATCCTGAGAGGAGCGAGAGGAAAGCGAGGGTTGCCGCGGCAAGCATATTTGCAAACGAGTTGATAAGACAATTTCCGTTGATTGACAGCTAATCGAGACTGCAAAAACTTGAGTCAGCTAAGTTTGTCGCTGAAGATATTTTACTTGATGAAGAGGCCGCTACGTGGTTATTTATACTTAGTCCCAAATGTATCTCATCGAAATATGACCACCTCATCTGATCCCGAAGATGACTGCCGGCTTTCTAGCGCCTCGAGCTATATTCTTTTGCAGCGGAAATGTTACCGTGACTGTATTTCAAACAGGGCTTGGAGAGCTGAGAGGAGGGGTTTGGTGATGTAACCCAACACACTTTTTTCTACTGCAAAAAGGGCGATCCTACCGTGAAGAATTCTATGCCAGTCGAATTCGAGCCTGGAGAAGAGGCATATGAGCCTTACGACATCATTTAGGATACTCTAACTGATTTTGATTTGTAGATGATAAAATAGTAGGAAAAGTCGATTAAAATAGTGAGTTGATGTTTCTGGCATTTTCCCTCATCCTCGATTTTCGAGACAGCACGATGAGGATAAACTGGTTACTCCTCATAGACGCTGGAGAGGTACAATATCGAGGTTGTGCTGTCTGGCTCTCCTGCATGTGCTACTGGAAGTCCTGGATAACTGATCTCGATGGAAAAACATAAGCGTAATTAGATGAATTGTTCTTCAATGGACGGGAATACTTTTTGAAGAGCAAGATACGAAGCGGGGTGTTTGGCAACGGTAAAACGATTGGCTAGCTATCAAAGACCCTTATGTAGGTACGGAAATGGGGGCATAGCTTAGGTGTAGTCACACCGTATTCCATCATGCGAATACGCTATTTATTGGGTGTGCAACTACTGTAGTAGGCAGGTATGGGCGCCATCCCCAGGGTCTGACTGCTTGACCCGAGGTTTAACCCCAGGTTTTACCCCGGATTTCGTCCCCGCGTTGAACGCTAGGGTTCAACCGAAGTTTTTCCATATATCTTGATCCGAGGTTAATTAAAGATCTCCCCTGTTTTGATCAGAGGCTTGACTGAACTTTTCATCGAAAATTAATTACTAGGACTTACCGAGGCCCATATCCAGGCCTTCCCCTCTATGATTGTGTATAAGCGATCCATGGCTGGTTTGTTTCAGGGTTAATCCCGCGTCTGGTGCCCGTAGAGCACCTATGTTGGCCCCCTCCCATGCCCGCACACGTCTACGCCCCCATATGAAGGTGGTTTGGGGATTTGCATCGGGTCGTTGGCTCCGGCATGTCAGGGGGCGTGGAACGTTTGCGTTGATCGGTATGCAAAAGCATCTCAAGGACGCGGAATGGCTAATGCAACAGATAGCGGTCCTACATGCATTCTACTTGAGCCACAGGCTCTTATAAACTACTATACTATTCACTTCTTACTTGATATGACTCAACTGTTCTGAACACCGTGGCCCGAAGTATCGAAAGTGTAACCGACAAGATAAGGGAAGTGCTTACGAAGAAAAGCCCTCCCAACTGGAAGGCAGGCGCAAACAATAGCGATATGCATTTCAATCATCCTAAAAGTTGATTAGAGATCTCCGTCGGATCCAAAGGTATTATGTACTAACCACCATATTCCATTGTGCACATATTCCCAAGTAATATCTCGATTGGGAGCCATATCCACCGTTGTCTTCAATCTAATAATGCTGATGATCAAGACACTGTTCCACATATTAGCGCATTCCATCTCCAGTCTCGCTAGCGACATACAATCCTCCTGTCATCATTGCCAATATCAAACCAACCCTCTCCCACTTGTAGAGCTGGACTTTTCGTAGCATGAAGATAGGCAGAAGCAGAATAATGATGTCGGTAGTTGTATTCATTACGCCGGAAAAGATATGAAATTTTGACCAGTCGATGCATGAACCGCGGGAGATGTTTAGATCCCAGAACTTTTCGAGCGGCTGGCAATCAAATACCCAGTGAAAAGAGCTAATAAGACTATACATTACTACTGATGCAATAATAGCATGTATCGCCCTTTTATATCTCTGTGGCAGGTACCGTAGGAAGAGGACTAGGATTGACACCTTGGCCAACATGATTGATATGCCGTAGAATACTAGACATATCACGGCAAACTGATAGATTTAATTAGTCACCCATTGTATACATACTTTTTGCAGGACTATGAGGGGTTCTATTACTTTAAGGAAGTTGGGATTGAATGTGGAAAAAGGGACGTCCCATAAATGGTGCCCCAATCCGTAGCGGGTGACTGGGCCTGATTAGCTAAATACAAGACACACTAAGCGTATAAAAGGCTTACGTAGAGAGTCAATGATAGATGATGTCAACGCTAGAAGCTAAAAACAACAGAGGTTCAGGTAACTGCATATACAAAATGATTGGGAACTAACCCATGCTAAAGCGATCATATCTAAAACGTTAACCCATATTTACATTTCGTAAAATCAAAGTACTTACAATCGTCAACGCCTACAGAACGTAGAATAAAACCTGTTGTATAAAGCCGCAGTGCCACAAATAACAGTGAGACGAGAGGTAAGATGCTATTTACTATCAAGACAACATGTTGAATAGAGGGTGGGTTAACGAAGTCTGGGGTGATTCCTGGAGGTGGAGGGATCGCGCCGACAATGGAAGGCATTCCGCCGTGAATAATGTGAAAGAAGTGTTCAGTGGTTGAGCAGAGACTAAGAATATATTGTAATGGATATTGACATAAGCGGGCCCCAGGGGAATGTTGTGTTAGGTTCCACAGGTTGTGGGACCCGGTACTATAAAGATTTCCGGCAAAGGAAGCTACGCTAGGCCACTTGACAGGTTCTAAACGCTAGAAGTAATATGGTGCATTAGAAGCTCGTCGTCCATCTCTGATTTGATCCGAAAATTTGGGGCGCATATAAGACGAGATGGGCGAACCTTTTTACTGCTCACGCTAAAGAGCGCTATGTTCATCGCCTAGCCTTTCATAAATAGAACTGTACAAGCTGTAAGAAGATGCAAAATGATTGGCTGGACAATTCTATGTTGTACTGTGATTGATTCGTATTTCAAGCACAAGCGCGAGAGTGTCTGAGGATAAGGTTTGAATAGCGCGCCTTATCTGGCGGCGCCAGCCTAGAGTTGGAGGAGCTCGTGGAGGGTAGCGCAATAAAGGGGCTGCCAAAGTGACGTATGGCATATGGGCCCGAGATTTATCTAGCAATAATTAACCCTACAAGAAACCTAAGAAATGGGGCAGCGATTTAGTTCAAGTCCACCGTGACCGAGGCATAGTCTGGCCAACAGAAGTTTGTTGACAACGTTCGCAGAAAGCTTTTTTGATTGGCGCAATGGGTCTCATGCGTTGATTCTTCGCAGGAAAAAAGCCTGAGCGCGATCACTGACAGTCTGGGCTGCGGTGAACCGCACATCTAGCCCACATGGATATGTCTGATGTCAAGAGCTTTCATGTGGCGTACGGCTATGCTTCCGGTTCGACTAAGAAAAGGTTGTGTGGCGTGCGGGAGATTCCTATTGGTCCATCCGGCACTAATGAAAATCCTTCGTCTACTAGCTGAATCGTCCCGTCTCTTAGTACGTTTGGTTGGCGCCAGAGGGGGCCTCGTCGGTTCGTAGTCGGAGTCTGGCTGTGCTATAGAAGCTCCAGCACGATCTTTGGCGATGTGCATGGACCGCTTTGCAGCGGGAACTAGCTAAACGAGTGTCTGCGGATCTGGTAAAAGGCTGTCACATTCCGAATAGTTAATAGTTATGCACTCAGTGGCTTGCTCTCAACTTCATTAGCCCCACCGACCTGTCGTTCGGCATCCCAGTACCATGGAACATACCTTCTTATGTAAAGCCTCGTTACTGGAACGTCCCGTTTACATAAGTTTCGCACAGTCGGATCCAACCCCCGGCTTGGCGAATCAGCGCCTGTGACGCCCATGTACGCTACTTTCAATGGCATTTCGGGGTCAGTTCCCGGGGTAATACCGCTCTGTAAGATGGGGGCCTTGTTTACTCTAACCTATCCCCCCTCTCGTTTGTATATTCAGCATCAATAAAAGAAACACCATGGTACCATACCTAGTCACCCAGAATTCTTGTCTAGCAAATTGCGACCTTCGACGACTCACGAAACCCGAGATTACACACTCTGCGTCAAAACCTAGACCAAAGCCTTTGAAGCAGCTATGGTCGATCCTATAACTAGTCCCAATAGTCCTACAGGTGAAGTGACTCTTGCCATAGACTGGCTTCTCCTCGCAATCAGTGCCGCCATGATTCTAGCACGTCTCTACCTGCGCCTCCGGATCAACCGTCAGAAGATTTTTCCCAGCGATGTGCTCATCTGCCTGGCGTGGTGCGCAGCTACGACAACTGTATCTCTCGATATTGTCTTATTCCGTATGAATGCCCTCCGCAAAAATGTAGATCCCTTTCTTCATGGATATCATCGCGATAAGAAGTCGGTGCAGAGAGCGCTCATGGTAAGCATACACCTTCAAATGATCGAGTGCAGCCTTGAGAACTACCAGTTAATCTTCCTCGCAGTACTTTTGGCTTGCCAACGCCCCATTTTTTACTTCGTTCTATCTTTCCAAGGCAGCGCTTTTGGCATTTTACTGGCAGATTATCCCGGAGTTCCTTAAAACTAGCAGACGTCTATTATACAGCACCATCGTTTATTGCGTTTGTGCATACACTACATCCATGCTGCTCAATTTCTTCTTGTGTTTTCCAATACAACGAAACTGGTACGCCCTTGCTCGATGTGCTACTATTATTCTATAGGTATATAAATCTCATTAACATGTGAAAAGGGAGATCGGGCCGACCGTGTGCATCTTTCAACCAGGCACGGTCTTCAAGACAGCGTGGGCACTCAACTTATTCGGCGATTTAATTAGTAAGTTTCCAAACGGGTCTACGTTATACACCCATTTGGAACATTGTCTCTGATGTATATTATCTAGTATTCCTTCTTCCGTTTACCTTTCTACACATCTTGAACATCAGAGGAGGCGTCCGAGTGGGAGTTTACTGCACATTTGGCCTCGCAATTGTTAATATAGCATTTTGTTTGACGCGGTTCTTGTCCATCA
The DNA here is from genome assembly GCA_003073855.1 of Periconia macrospinosa. NCBI lineage: Eukaryota > Fungi > Ascomycota > Dothideomycetes > Pleosporales > Periconiaceae > Periconia > Periconia macrospinosa. Next base: position 75,910 of record KZ805402.1, read on the forward strand.
GACTTGCGCCACGCAATGGCAGGGGTACTATATCAATTACGATTATTAGTAAGTAATACATCCGAGTGAAATCTTTTCTGTTCGAGGTGAAGTACCTTGGTACCCTAATCACTTCTGAGCCGCCTGAAACAGAATCACAGCTTTTTTCCGCTCAACATCCTTAAACCAGCGCCTGAGAATTGCAGAAAATGTACTTATTACTAATTATTTGGATATCAACAGAAATTTGGTCCCATCTTGATATGACCATGGGCGTGATTGTCGCAAACCTCCCATCGCTGGCGCCCTACCTTCGAATGATGCGCACCCGCCCATCAGAACCGGCCCCGAGACCAAGTAATAATGAGCCGACGAGGAAGAACACGCTGCACAAGTACCAATGTGGTACATTGGGTGATGACTCTGGGATATCTACATTACGGAGCTACGAGCGGGTGAACGATAAAGGGAAGAAAACTTTAAAGGTTGAGTTAGAGGATGTGGGAATAATCTCAGCTAATGGAGGTGTGAGTTTAAAAAGTGAGGAAACTTGGAAAGACATAGAGATGCTTGATGTGGGCGGCGTGGCGTCTCTGAAATAAGAGTCAAAGGGAGAATAGTTAGCTTAAGGTAGAACACTATCATTTATATCTGCTGGGATTGATCTTTTGTCTTTGCCGCAACTGAAATGTTTTAGCTGATTGCATTAAGCTCCCAAAGCGGATACCAAAGCATATTATGGCACGTGATGAATATGTAACCCGAGCCTTGACACTGAGGGCACTACTTCTTTTGTGGACAACATTGAAGTTCCCTTACACCAACCATTATTTTCAATACCCACTACTTCCTTGACTGCCTTTTGAATCTTTTGGGCCCCGCCCATAGCAAAGCATGGCCTCGCCAAAAGTCCCATGTTGGTAGCACATATACACACATATCTAGCCTCAAGCTCCAGTTGTTGAATAGAAAGCATCTAGGGGATGAAGGACAAGCCGACTGAAAGGACCTTTGGGCGTTTTTTAGTTTGAATGAAGGAAAGGTGGGTGTGATATTCTAAGCACGCTGGCATGTGCCATGAACCACTTAAGCGGGTGGGAAACGGATGGTGTATGGCTGCCACTTCGGGAACTGATGTGAGTGGGTATCAGTATTCGTCCTTAAACATATAATTACGATCGCTTCAGGAGAAAATTTGACTAGAAGTAATTCGGTTTCTTATTGTATCATGCAGGTGGACGTAGCGAAAGCGGCAGAGCATTGAATAAAAAGAATTATGAACAAAAACGGCGCAGTTCAGGATGTTGGCCCGGAAACTCCATTTCCGAAGTAGTATGCGTGCCTTACGGGCCTTCGAATAATCCAACGTCTGTGAAATTTTGCGATGCGAGCGGTTTTGGATCTCGTATCGATCTAACTCTTCCGAAAACTCGGTCACTGAAGACGGAGACAAATGAGAAATTGCAGGACTCTGAAACCAACCGCTAAACCGAAATTGCACTAGGCACAATGGATGCGACGCTAGCCACGAAAGATAAACATACTGTGCAGGTACATCATTCTTGCGCGAAGCTGGGGCGGCCGCCGCGTTACCACCTAGGTCCAGATTCATGTCATTGCACTTGGGTCACGATTGTTAAGGGAAGGAGGCGCATGACTTCTCTCGCTTTTGGGAATCATGAACTCTACTCGAAGAAATTAGGCATCACATATTAAAAGCTCAATATTCTCCATATTCGCTCTTTTATTCGTCATGCCACTAATAGTTTGAATGATCGCCGGATGAGGCAGCCCCCACGCAACCGCCCGTATTTTGGACCAAGAATGGCGTGTGACGACACCTCGTGGCTGCATATTATTGGTCCATACTGACGGCTGATGATCAATGAAAACTTTTAGTCATACATCCGGTCAGAAGACATCAGTGGCTGTGGTGGTGAATTGGAAGATGCATGGGAATAGTTGCTTCTTGACAGCCTTATGTGCCGTTAAGGGGGCGTATTGAAGCAATGAAATGGCATCGCTGCTTTATGTCTACCAAAAGTTTCTGGATATGTTCAAAGCGCTCCGATGCTACTGATAATTTTGTCCAGTACGTTGATGACCTAAAACAGTCAGTATAGGATCTTCGATCAATTCGCGTATCCGATTATCTTACCTGAACCTTAAAGGTTTCCAGCCCCACTGTTTGCTGGCCTACTTCCGGGCTCGTGAAGCCGCCTTCAAGACACGCAACAACGATGGCCTGATACTTTCGCCCCATGGCAGCTCGGAGGCGCTGATGCTTTGCCGATGTTATCAGATAATTCTTTACATTCCCCCCAAGCTCCACATCCTGGAAACCCCTCCGATGTAAAGAAACGGCCGATTTCCAAAAGCCGATCTCAAGAAGGACAACCCCTAATGAGTAGATGTCGTGGAATTTGTTGAAAGAGGCAGTGGGTAGCCCCCACTGTTCCGGATGTCGGTATACGTTCTCATTTATGTCATCTTTCTCAAAGTGCCGCGATGATAAACCACTCTCTGGCCTCGAATACTCCCAGCCAAAGAGATATGGGTTCTTCAGAATGCTTAACAAATCCGTTGAGCCTCTCTCATTGAAGAAAAGCACATTCGCGCTGCAGAAAAATTTATGTATCCACTCGACAGCGTGGAACTGCGACAAGGCATTGGCGAGGTCTCTGGCGAGAATAAATTTATACTCGAGGTCAGGTTCGGGCAACTTCTTGAAGAGATTACTCAAGCTTTGGTACTCCGGGTCCAGCCGCTGCGGTATATCGAAGCACAAAGCAAATCGAGTTGCCTCAGTAAAATACCCTCTTGCTGCTAGGCAATGATATCGCTCCGGTTTCTCTTGGTGAAGAATGTTGACCAGGTGATTCACACGACGCGATGATTCTCTCGAGGGTCCACTGCTCTCTATTCCGACAGCAAATGGTTTGAACTCAACTAGCACGAATCCTCCGTCGACCTGTATCAATCTACGTGAGTCGCCGGTAGGAATGATTCGAGAGCCGTTGAGAGTATTCCACTCCGGACTGCTGATTTTCAGATCAGAAAGACCCACTTCTCCAGGCCTAGCCAGCGACATCTCGGTTAACCTCAGGTCAATCTCCAATCCCAGGCTATTGGCATCACTTTTGGTATGTTCACCAAATAGAAGTTGTAGAAGGGGTGCTGGACTGCCCCCATAGGGTTTTCCCTTATCTTTGTTGAGCTTTTCGATACGGTCCCCGATGATCTGAATTTTGATTATATTCAGGAGCTGTTCATTCCATCCATGTAACTCTTGCCTCGTCATGTCTATCTTCGTCTTTTCGCTGAAACCCCATCTCAGTCGGCGAACAAGAGAGGCAGAATGATAAGAGCCAAACGCGACTGAAGGATCGGTCACATCCATAAAAGATGGGGCCCTCGAGGGCGAATTAGGTGATTCGGCAAGCTCAAGGCAATACTTGGACTCCAATGTCTCTTTGAAGAGCCGGAGAACATTGATGATATCGATCTGGGTCTGCCTGTCGAACGCGGTGAATAAACTGCTCGAAAGCGATGCGCTTTGACCGAACAAAACTCGTCTTATCAATTTTAGAGTCGTCGCCTCAAGCCGGAGACCCAATCGCGCTTTTTCGAATCCAGGGCCAAACCTTGCTGTGTCTCTGATACCCGAAACAAGGGTATCTACAAGCGTTTCTGTCGTGGTTGCAACTGCCAATGCTAACGAAGCAATTTCTAATCCAGACATGATTGAATAAAAGAGCTGTGACTGTTTCAGGTGATGAATTTTGAACAGCCCGCTTCAGTGCACACTGCCCAAATGTCAGAGGTGGCGACCTGCGGACTATTTGCTCCGGTTAAGACTGTTTTTGATGACCGGTGAAAATGGCACAGCTCGTCCCACAACCTATCGATAGATAGAAGTTACAATATATGCTCTCATTTCGATTCTGCCTGCCGTGGTGCACCGCCTCCACGCCTGTATTGCCCTGCCTCCACCATCGTATTTCGCTGCCTTGGGTACACTGCGTCCGCTAATAGCATAACTCACCGCCTTGAAAATCTTAGACATTGGCCTGAAGATTTGCAATGCTTTCGTTTGTCCAGCAATACTTTCAGAATAGGCGCCGAGGCTGCATCGGGGGACAGCATGAATGTGCCACATCATCAATACGTTCAGCTCGAAATGCCAAGGTTGTTTGGCTCTCCCGAATACCAATGAGAGGGCGTCTTCACGTCCTGGGGCATGCGTTCAGTTTGAAACTTGCATCTTTTTCCTTACGAAATTTCTACGGTTGCTATGAATCTGCGCATTTAAATTCATGCTCAAGTTTCAGTATCCTAGCCGCCCCGATCAACCACGGGCACCATCGCCATCGCCAGATTTTCGAGATTTACCATAGGATTTTACGCTCTACTTAGTCCAGACAAATTTTTTTATCGTAAAAGCCGCAGCCTAGCAACTTTATCGAAGCAGCCCGCGTTGTAATGAGCTTTCTCGACGGATCTTCGTTTTCGGCCTCGTTTTCATTCATTGGCCTTGATTTTGGTGCATTGGACAATGATCCGTACCGTTCGAGAAATACCGTCGCCAGTGCACAGAATGCATACAAACGCGGGGTTTATTCTGAGAGTACAGAGATCAAAGATCTAGGTTCCGGTGCTGTCTTTCAAGTAACCCTCCGCCAAGCAAATGCTACGGGCGAGTTGTATGCCGTCAAGACGGCGCTCGCAGCCGAACCGAACGCGACGTCCAAAACAAGCTCTGCAAACACAGGAGTTTTTGCGGTGCTCCGAGAGATACAAGTCGTTAGTAATGTGGTTGCAGAGACACATCCCAATATACTGAACGTTATCGGATGGGATTGGAGTCGGAGCAGGATTCCTGTCGTATTCGTCGAGTACGCAGAGCTAGGTACGCTCAAAGATTGGCTACCGACCAATGGACCTTCTCTGCAGTCGTACGAAAAGCGCAAGATCTGTCTGGATGTCGCTTGTGGTCTTAATGCGCTTCACTCGATTGACATTGCACACGGCGATGTCAAATTGGCAAACACACTAGTCTTCCCCAATACCAAGGGTGGGGTTACGGTTAAACTTTCGGATTTTAGCCATGCAATATTTGGATTGTCGACCAAAAGGAAGTCTGCCTACCCAGGTTCTCGACTTTACAATGCCCCAGAAATTCGGAACCCCGAATCGATTGTGCTATCCGACCGGTTACCGCGAAGCGAAACATTCTCCTTTGGCCTTCTTGTATGGGAAGTGCTGAAAAATGGAACGCACTTCTTTGAGAGGGGATGGATTGGAAGTTCGTCAACCGGCACCTCAAGTGCAGAAACTCTTGGGAGTGGTTTGGACTCGCTTAGCAACGACACCATCCTGAGCATGGCGCAAGACAGCATTGAGTCCTGGGGTTACGATGGGTTGATGGCACGAGCGCAGAGTTTCTCTGGCGTCTGCGACTTGGCACGGCAAGAGAGCACCACATTCTACCATGTGTTTACTATTACCTTGCGAGATCGAGCAGACTTGCGCCGGGACATGCAGACTGTTGCTATGGCGTTGGATACTTTTGATGAGTAAGTATAGATCATAGGCTGATACAGTAATGTCTTCACTACTCGAGCTTACCATGCTGTAACAGGGGACGGATACTGCACTATTCACACAGGCTTGCAGTTAGCAGTTTTGCAGTATGGGTAAGCTAGGGATTCATTTCATGTTTTCACTATACTGATTCAACTAGGAATTTGATCCTCTATCTCCGGTGTCATGGAAAGAACAAGTAGCTTTTGTTGAGGAGCTCCAATTCGAACTAGCACAACCCGTACAACCGAATCACGCCGAACTTGCCTTCATTTTGAGTCGATGCTTTGCTGAAGGTTATGGAGTCAATAAAGACCTCCACGAAGCAATCAGGCATTTGCACGTTGCAGCTTCGCTTGATAATGTTGAAGCGTCATGCTTGATTGAAATCGGCGCAACCTTCCTCGAGAAATTCAGGGTTGAGAAGCTACCGAAGCTCGCGCAAAATCAGGTTTCAAAATCTGTGCGGAGCATCCATGCAAAAGTCTCAAAGATAGTCGAAGCAGACAAAACCGTGTCCCCCGCTGCATATATGAAAGGCTGGAATGTAGCGAATTGCGAGTTTGTAAAGGCACGCCAATTCTTTTGGCATAAAGGCACCAGGGACCTCGCTTTCGAGTGGACTTCCCAGTCTATTAGAAAACTGATGGCCGATGTGACCGATTCTGGAGAGCATATCTGCGACATTACAATCACCTTTCCATCTTTGGTTACCTCCTACAACTCTGGCAAATTCTTTGAAGTCTGTGCTTCCTTTGGTATTCCCGATCTTTTCGACGCCTTGAAAAGAACCAAGAACGACGACTATAGTGAATCTAGCTGGGGCGATCATCACGAAGTTTGGAGTCGCCTCCTCAATGCAGCCGCAAAAGCTGGAGAGTTGCTGTTTTTACAAAAGCTGCTGTCGTACAAACTCGTCGGAGATACAAAAGAATGGAGTTCTCCAACTGGAGAATCTCCCCTGCACTACCTTTCCTTCCTCGAACAAAGCCCGAGTGAAGCTTCAAAACTTGTCCAGCATTTATTGAAAATTGGTATAGATATCAACGGCGTGGCTACTGCGCGAACCTGGATCCCCCCGTTCAGTATTGAACTAAGCGGTACTCCTTTGCATATGGCAATTCGTGCAAGATGCAGGAAAACAGTAAAAGTTCTGATTGATCATGGCGCAGATCCTTTCGAGGCTTTTGGTGACATTGGGACTCCCTTACAAATGGCTGCAAGCCTTCACTTGCATGGCATGATTGAAGTAATGTTTAACGCCATCAAGTTCAAGCCTCATCACTTGGATGGAGCCGTCAAAGCGATTGGTGTCCCATCAAAAAAAGGATGGTATGAAAGATGTCTTTCAAAATCCCCGAAGACGCCTCACGATGCCCTCAGGGAGGACATGTATCGCACAGCGTCGACGTTGTTACTCTCCACCAACGTTACTGATCCGGGAAAAAACAGCGAACAGCCGGTCAAAGAAAATGAAGATATCGATGCCCATACGTTCAAGGATTATTGGCGGGTAACACAAACCAGCAGGAATATGCTAGACGGCTGGCCTCTGATTGAGTGCATTGCGCAAGGGCAACGTGATCTCTGGATACCATCTACCATCATCGAACTAGGTCTTTATCCTAACACGGACGCCGCTCGGTTCCAGTTGCTTGCCGCGATTCTTGGGATATGGACCGAGGACCAAGAAAACCCTCTCCCATCGCAACTTCTGAAGCTGGTGTTAGACTCCCACGCAGATAGACCCCACTCGTGTTACTGGGCTGAGTGGATAAGCGGGTGGCCTCGTTTCTTTGAGAGCTATAGACACATCTCCCCGGAAATGATTGAATTACCAGTTTTACACCATTGGATATTGCAAGGACGTGCAAAGGCCGTTCGAATCCTGACTGAAGTATTCCAAAGGACTCGGATAAACCAATTGGTTTCCATGCGCGATACAAAACGACGGTCAGCGCTACAAATTGCTATCGACGAGGGCTCGAGAGAAATCTACGACTGCCTCAAACCATACAAAGACACGACTATCCAAGACGATATCTGCATGGCAAGAAGTAGCTACCCGCCCAGTAAACTTCTACCCGCACTTTTGAATATGGAAATGGAAGAAATAGAGACCGGTCATTTCCAGACAATCTCCAAGCTAGCTGCCATTATTCGTGAGGAGAGTCTAAAGGATTCTGCAGCTGATGCAATCGAGTCAATAGACTGCTGTTCACTCTGGGCTTTATCCGATGCTTTGGTCACATATGCAGAATGGGCGATAGAAACCCACCAGCTGCATCAGCTACATACTAGAATAAATGTTAGGCCAAAAGAGCAACGTCGCCAGGACATTTCCGAAGCTTGTTTGCTGACTGCCGTTAATTTACGTATGCAAGCTATTGGGACCCGGAGCGTCGAAGATCTTGACGCACTCAGATACTCCGGTTGCACTGTACCAGCGGGTCTGATAGGATTCTATCAGTTTGAAGGTCCTACGGAGACGCCTAATGCGCAATTGCAACTCGAGCGCATCCAAGCACGTCTCGCACTTTTTCACGAACAAAACATCACGTGGATCTTCCTGGGCCAGAAGTTTCGAATCGGCCAGCCAGCTGTGCTAGAATGGTTTCGGGAACAGCATTTCATAAACCCGTCAAATATGGTTGTGGATTTTGACGAGAGGTTTTCCTGAAGTTAATGAAATCGTCAACGGTGATGCACGAGAGGCGCTTGCTTCCGGTAGAATAGAGCCTCACTCAAACAATGCAAATTCAATGGGAAGGAATGGAAGAAGCTATGGGTGTGGCTTAAGATGGGCCAGATAGTCTGCGCACATCCAAATATTGACCATTATCTGCATATACATTTGTTTATAGACTTGGGCGTTTAAACATAATATATGGACGTTTTTCATCACAAAAGTTGAATGGTAGTTTTGGTGGTCCATGCACGGGTTAATGTACTCTGGAGAATCACTGATGATACAATCTATACACGGCTAAACAGCGAAAGCCCTTGTTTCTCCATTACAGAGTCAGCATGATTTCAGCAGCGAAATTTCAGCCCAAAATAACTTCAATACGCCAAGTCACGTAGCGTAAGGATGGTAATTATTCGCCCTCGGTGGTGGTTGTCGAATCGAGTTCACACGTTCGTTGGGCGTTCATTGGCACAGCAACATCATTTGTAGCGTTTGCTGCACTAAACCTAAACTAAAAAAACTTGCTTTTTGATTTTCCCGTATGGAAACCATGACTTTGGGTTGGGCTGCAGAGCTCAGGATTGGATGCTTCAAGAATTTATACTTGTTGAAGGTGTGCTCGAACATATTTAAGCAAGAAATAATGGTCGACTCATTTAATCAATTCGGGAAACCGTCGATTGCATGTGAATGTTTCGCTATTGCCAATATTAGAATTACAGTGGCCTATACTAAGAAACACCCCCTATCGTCCTCGCACAACCCTGCACGGGATTGTGTTCTTGGGCTCGATCCTGGTTCCAGCAGTGGATCCCTGTATTTCGGAACCGTTTGCTTATCTCTAGCTGCCAGAAGCCCGCCATTCCGTTCGATGCGGCTCTGTCAAGCGAAATAGAACTCCGGAAAATGAGAAATCACTAAAATTACAAACTAACAATTCCAGATACCATCATTTAAACAGAAATTTAGCAGTTGCGCATGAGTTTCATTCTCCGGAGAACCTTTTTTTTTTTTTTTTTTTTTTTTTTTTTTTTTCGTTCCCTCGAGAGACGACTGAAGTGGATACTTGCAGCCGTAACACGACGGTTCAGCCACGCCAGAGTGGCATGGATCATACGTCTACTTTCATCATCCACTTTATTATCTCCTCCTCACCATCCGAATAATTATTGTATAAGTGCTTAGTTTTTGTTTCTGGCTCACCGAACAGTATCCCCCCCTTTTTTTTTTCTGGTTTTTTTTTCTCTTCAGCGGGCAAGCAAACTGGCCACCGGCTAAACTTAGAGATGGAGAGTGGTGCCTGTCATTTTTATCTATGTAGGTACTGTATGGTTACATAGTTCCATAGTGGCCATTAGCATCTATTGCGAAGGCTAACTCGATACGTTAGTTGATACGAGCACGAGATAACTCTCTTTGCAGCTGAAATCTGACACAGATTGGGGTCCATAAGCAACAAAAAAGTACCACACATCGGAATCGAACCTATCGAGGCGTCAGCGTCTAGGAAAGGACATAAAAACGAGTCCCTAGCGGATAGGCAGTCGGGGAAATGTAAAGAATTGGACCTGTGGGATTATCCTTCATATCGTGTAATGAAGCTAAAATTTTTAAGCGTCGTAGGGCGTATGTGTGGGGGCCAGGTGCGGATGATGACAGCAGGGGCAATGCACTGTTGCTAGGATTTTAGATGAACTGTACTGTAGGTACATACGAGAGACATCATAGAGGTGAAATATACCGCTTCGAGCGCCAGAAAGTAGGCATATTCCCGGGCTCATGAAGTCCGTGTCGAAGTACCAGGTTCAGTCAGTCTATTCAGCCAAGCCGTCAGCCTGTGAAAGTCATGGTCTTTGCACTCCAAATCTCATTTATATGTAACTTGTTCCCATCACTACTTCATGGATTTGTTTTGGTATCCTTTCTTTCACTTTTTGGAGTCAGACTTAAGTCTTGACTCCGTTCATTCATTATATTCGTCGTTCATTCAACAGCAGTTGTTCACTTAGTCATTCGTTTACTTATTCATTCACTCGTCATTCACAATGGTTCGCTTTACTTACATGCTGCATTTGTCTCTCCTTGCCGTCGTAGCTGTGGCTTCACCGCGTCTCCAGGGTCAACACGACGTCAAGTGCGCGAAAAATGATGACTGTAGTAAAGAATTCTGCATCGATGGTACTTCCAGCACCTGTCTTGAAAGCAAAACTTGTGGATGTTCCACCCTTGTGGTGCGCTGCGGAGAAGGGGAGAAGATAAGCTGCCACCGCAATACCACAGCGGAAGGGGAGGAGAAGGGTTCATGCACATGCCAAAAACCTGTCGGCACCGAACAGCGCAAGAAGTACAATCAGCAGCAGCGCAAGTTCCTCGACAAAGCGAAAAAAAAGGGCGTTAACTGGGCAGCTTCGGAATTCCCCAAGGAATACCCGGAGGAATACGAAAGATGGCATTGGCAGAATTCTTCGCGCACGCATCAAACTCCTTCCGAGGCGGACAGGAAGATTAAGGAAGCGTCGCTTTTGCGCCTCGAGCTTATGAAGTCTGCCCCAGAGGTATACTCAAATTCTTCCCTTTCCAATTTCACTTCGGGGTCGCCCAAGAGCAACGTTACTTCAGACACGCTCAAGAATACCGGTACCACTGGAGGTCTTCAAGAAAATGGTACCTCTGGAGGACATTGGAGTAACAGTACTTCTGGGGGACATTGGAGTAACAGTACTTCTGGGAGACATTGGAGTAACAGTACCTCCGGGGGACATTGGAGCAACAGTGCCTCTGGCACTGGGATGGTCCAAGTCCCCGGGACGGATAAATGGGTTCATGGGAATGTCACCGCCCAGCGCCTCGAAGAACTCGCATTGATCGTCCCTAAGGTTGAAGAAGCCGACAACCACCTTTCTAAGCTGCGCGAGGAAGATAAGAAGGTCGACGAGGAGTTCCACACGTGGGTAGGGAAATGGTTGAAGCAAGAGCAAGCCGAGCTCAAAGAGTCCGAGGAAAAAATCAAAAAAGCAGAAGAAGAAGCGAAAGAAAAAGAGAAAGACGAAAAGCTTAGAAAGAGTGTCTGTGGCGACAAAGACAACAGCGTCATCTTCAAGACCACCGACCAGGCACGTAAGCACATGGATAATGGCCGTTATGTCTTGGAGGCCGACCGTTTTATTGCTCGCTTGTCTAAAGATGAAATGGCGACTGGTGGTGAGTAGTTTTTGTTTCTCTGGGTGACATGATAGTCAAGCGGCTACCCTTTCATGCTCAACGACTAATTGTTACGACGATGTAGGAACGAAACGCGGTGCACAACCCTGGCCCGAGCAGTACGTAATCGAGTACAACTGGACGCAGACCAACACCGTGAGAGACCAAAACTTCGACGACTGCCGAAGATTAGGCAGATCATGTGACCTCTTTACCCCATCTAACGGCCAGTATGATTGCGCGTGGTTCTGGAATAGAAGCGACATATACAACGCCAAGGTTGGTTATTGGGTTTTGCGCGTCATTGAAGGCGTCAACCACAAGCTCACGTTCTTCTCCGAGAGACTAACCGAAGTGATCCTAAAAAAATCCCTTAAACTGGACCAGATCAACGAGGACTTCGATCCTTCCCCACCAAAGGAGGATCCCGCTTGGAAATGGTCTGTGCTCAGCATGTCTCTCATTCATGGCGCCGCGACTAACTAACGGTCTCATTTAGGTTTAAATTTGCGTTCGGTATGGCCACTGAGTTCATCCCTGGGCCAAAGGTCGTGGTAAGTATAGGTTGTGATCTACGGCTAGCATGCTGTCTTAGGAACATGAACTGACCAGAGTTTTTTTTATACTATAGGGTGAAGGTAATGATGAGAAACTGCAAAGGGCCGCCGAGCTATTCCAGGTGGTTGTCGACACGTTTGACACCATAAGCGAGGAAGTGAAAAATGCCAAAGGAACTGCCTCGCCCATCACCAGCGCCGACCTGAAGGTTGCCCTCGGCGACATCTTCGAGACCATGTCTGATAGCCTACAAAACAGCTTGTGGAGGGCCCTCGGAAGATCGCAGGAGGTCAAAGATTGGGACAAGCTCCCCGCATTCGGCAACACGAAAAACTTCAAGACGCCCGTTGGCAAATTTCTCAACAATCCTATTTGGCTGCTTGAGAATGACGCCGATGTGCTCGATAAGGCCATGGCCGCCGCCGCCAGGAACATCGAGTACAAGATGATCGACATGAAACTCCGCAGCGAGAATTGGTACCTTACCGAGGACACGCGCACCACCAACAAGTGTGATAGAAAAGGCGCCCGAAAGATGAAGTACGCTGGCAAAAAAAAGTGCTTCCAATTGTACAAGTTTTCCGGCTGGCACACCGTAAAAGACAAGCCCGAACCAGCTGACGATAAATTCTACGACAAAATGGCCAAGTACGGCTTGGAAGACGAGGCCCTAACGAAATACTATAGAGCGATCCTCGACTGCTACCAGAAGAAAGGAAAAAACGGCGAGCTGGACACGAATAAGGCGGTTATTCCAGGGGGCTCCATGCCGACATGCTTCTTTGCCTTGAGAGCCGCAAAGATCAAGGTGGGTAGTGGTTGTGACCAAGGCGCACATGGCCGAATGTTCAACTGCGAAACTTGGAGGGATGAAGAATTAGAGAAGTGAGCATATCGCGGATTCTGTTGGTGGGTGTTTGTTAGTATTCTTTTGGTGTTTTACTTATATACTTTAGAACTATATCGTATTCTTATTTCTACCGTAGTATTCTCGTCGTTTTTAGTGCTGAAACAGTCGTGACGATTATATTCAAGAATTTTGGCATGCAGTAACGGTGTTGAATGTAAGCAAGGATGTCGCAATTTCCCTTAGACCACCTCGTGATCCGGCTTGGCTTCACCGTAAAGATAACGATGACAAGGGTTGGATTGCCTGCCCGCGTGCCCGCTTGGCTTTAGTAGTCTAGTTAGCACTCGCCTCAGCACTGCTGCCTGATCCGTACCTATTTAGCTCTGGAGCAATGGATAAATCCCAAAAGAAAACTTAAAATTGTCATTAACAAATCCATACATGCCATATCAGGCAGGGCAAACGCACTCTGCAAGATCATCCCTGGGGAAAATTCACCATTTTGGACAGCATTTTTGCTTGCGGCGAATCAAGAATCCCAGCGCATAAGCGCACCAAAAATCCTGCAAGATGCCTTTGTGTAATCTTTGCTCAAACATTCCATGGGAAAAACTGCCTACAGTACCGCCAGGTCTCCCTGGTAATCTGACAGGACATAAGTATATCCAGCCCATACTTCGGTGGCCGCAAGGGGTACGTGGCTACGAGCATCATCGGAACTTAAGTGCATTGCGACATTCAGCGTTATCTTGCGATCTCTGCAATCTCATCTGTTCCTCCGCCAATAATGTGGAAAATCAACTTGAGGAATTGAGACCTAAGTGGGAAGCGAACGAAATGACCGAGTATGATTGGCCAACATATGAGCTGTTCGTCGTGAAGAGAAGAGAGGGTGGTGATGGCTGTTGGGTGCTGAGCTTTGTCGACGGCAATGGCCCTCGAGCTGAAAGAAGAAAGGGAAGAAAAGTAGAAGAGGCTTGGCTTATAGCAGCTTTGGGGCTGTGCGTGAGAAATGGTGAGTGCCTCGTCTTCGAACTCAGTCTGCGCTTCGAAATGTTGATTTTATAGGTGATCCTTTACAGGGACTGGTCAAGGGCCGTCCCGTTGAGGGTCGTGCTGATTCATCGAATGCGCTCACGATATGTCGCAAGTGGATCCAAGAATGCGATGAACATCACTCCTGTAGGCCGCCACAGACCGTACTACCATCTCGCATACTCGATGTTGGCACATTTGATGATCCCAAAGTGCATCTTTGGGAACCGGTTCCTGAGGGTACAGTTGGGAGGTACGTTAGCTTGAGCTACTGTTGGGGACATTCGCAAGAGTTTACCACGACTCGCGCCACCATGGAAGCAAGGAAAGCTGGTATCACCGTCGCAGACATGCCGGAAACATATCAAGACATCATAAAGATTACGCGCGAACTTGGCCTGCGCTATCTTTGGGTCGACTCATTATGTATATGTCAAGATGACCGCGCAGACTGGGAGAAAGAATCTACAAAGATGCTTTCCATATACTCGAACGCTTATGTCACAGTTTCAGCAATCCGGGCGAAGGACAGCTCTCAAGGTTTCCTGGGCCCGCGGAGCGACCGCAAGTTTATAGAACTTGACTATACTCGCGAGGGATTGCAACAAAACGTCCTTGTGTTCAATTTGCCTATGAAAGAAGAGTTCTTGACACGCAGTTACATCAATCTCCGAGACGAGCCTCTATCGCAACGTGCCTGGAGTCTTCAAGAGAGAGCTCTTTCCCACCGAGTGTTGATATACGGCTCTGATCAGATGTATTTGTAGGTACACATGAATTCCGGTCCGTTTTGCTTTAGCTAAATACTGCTAGCGAGTGCAACCAAGGATTCAAAAGCGAAGACGGGTTGTATCTAAAAGCCCAGCACAACTCCGCAGGTTGGCTGGAACGCTTGAAACTAGAAGGAAAATCCAAAAAGGACCTCTTCCAGGAATGGTACAATACAATTCGTCTGTATGGCCCGAGAAAATTGACGCGTGCGACAGACAAGCTACCAGCGCTCTCAGGCATCGCTGGTCTTTATGCGGAAAAGATCAAGGAAGAATACTTGGCTGGACTGTGGAAGGACCACCTCGTTGAAGGTTTGGCGTGGCAGAGCCTCGGCTTCCGGCGAGTTGAAGAGTACCGCGCACCTTCGTGGTCGTGGGCATCAGGAGACGGGTACCCAGCATCCATTCATTTCTTGGAATGTGTCGAGATTGCCGAAATTATTGACGCAAAAGTCACGTTGAAGGGTAGCAATCCGTTTGGCGAGGTAACTGATGGATACATAAAGCTCCGCGCGCCGATGGAACAGTTGCACATGATGACAGAAAATTGGAATCCAGAAGTTCCTGGGCACTATCCATATTACAACAACGTCAAGGTACGCACAGCGAAAGGCAATCCCGAGGGCTTTCACTCGCGCTTCGATTTCAATTTTACTGCCGATGACGCCCCGGAAGAAGCCAGAAAGATCGTTAAGAGCTTGGAGGGCATTGAGCTTTTTGCTTTGCTTCTCTTAATTAATAAATTCGATAAAAAAGGGGGGGTAAAAGACAAGGGGACATATCATGCATTGATCGTGAAAAGGGTAGGCGATACAGAGATATACCAACGACTTGGCTTTCTGCTTTGCGATAATGACGATATAGGAAGGGAACCGGAAAAGGAGGACAGGGAAGGATTCAGTACAATTACACTCGTTTGAGAATGGATATATAGCGCAACATGTACTATACATTTTGTTAAATTTCCTTGCAGGATTGGATATGTAGCTCTATTTCAAGATTCACTTATACTTTCAATATTTGACCTCATGCTCTGGGTGTCGCCTTACTCTCAGTCAGTAATTTGCTCGAGCCGAAGATAAATCCACGTTCAGAGCACCTACATGCCACATCTCGATGATGACTGCGGTGGTGCCATTCCGCCTCAAAACACCCACTCCAACAACATCGTTTAACCACGCATACGTTCCATTCGACCCGGTTTCGAACTTGCCGCTCAGCATGGTTCTTCCGTCGGGCAGAGGATAGCCTTCCGTCCGAACATATATGTTTGTGCCATCATTGGTGCGTATGTTGTAGCGTGCATCGGGGCGAATCACTCCTTGCGCATCGGTAAGACGCCAGTCGGCGCCAAAAGAGAGGACGGTACCTGCATTGATTAGAAGATCGAATGACGTCATATGCGTCTACCAGAAGCATTGAATTTTCAAAATCCTGCTACTCTCACCATTCATTTTCGGCCCATGGAAAGATCCACCCACGATGGGAATGACAATACGTTCGTCTCCTGTAGGAATTGGGCCTAAGGAGAACCGGTCCCCCAGAAGCGCGGTCATGCTGTAGAGCAAGGACATTTGAGGCGGCACTGGACCATCTTGTGCTGCTGTGGATGTTGCGAAGCTTGCGACGACAGTCAATAACGGGATGAAAAGATGCATGTTTATATCTCTTGATTCGTCCTGGGTGATGTATTGAAGGAAGATGTTTGAAAACTGACAGACACTGGAGCATGATTTAAGAGAGCTGGCAATTCAGCGGGGTTGGTGCCGATCATCACTGCCGCTGGAGACATCCCAGCGGGGAAGTGGATTCTATTTTTCTACATTAACTGAGCTATCGCGGGCCCGGTTTCTCGGCGTTCGGTACCAGATTTAGTAGGCGATCGGTTAAATGGCCTTTTCATCCAGTTGAAGTCTGCAACAACGGAGAGTAAGGGTTATATTAAGCAAAAAGGATATTTTTTCATGTAGTGAGTAGCGTGAATGAAATAATTACTTTTGGCTAATCTTAGCATTCGGCATGGAAAAATAGATATCGGGCGTGGTATTCTAGCGATAGATTTCAAACTAGACAGAACCTCCACTATCTATCTACGATATATTGTTATTGTTGATCATGAAAGTTGCTAAGGTTATAAACGCAGATTCATCAACAGCGTCAAACACTGCAACCTCGGCCACCAGGCTAGTAGAGCACCATTCCCTAAGCTCAACCCCAAGTTGAAAGCCCACCCCGTCTTCCCACACAAACCCTTCGGCAAGTTGCTACTCAACAGCTTTGTTCTCCCCAACGACGCTTCCAGAAGCTGTCGAACGTAAATCGAAGCTTGTCCCTCGTTGTACGTGAGTAACCTGATAAAGCGTGTCTTGGTACATTGCGGGTTTTGGCTGGGCTTAGGAAAGGGCGTCCAACGGACTTCCTACTTTAACATATTCTTAAATAGCCTCTTAACGTACGTTCAATATGCTGTTGACGCTTAATCCACATTTTGATTTCTGTCAACTGTCAATCCCAGGGTGCGCCAAACCCATAATGTATGTATTTCCAACAGCGTAGGTTGAATGCACAGTGATTCCATTGATGCTTTAAAACAAAGATAGGAGAACACAAAAGTCCAGACTAAAAGTTAGGACACGATGGAGGTTCCAGGACTTGAAAATTCGCACTGTCATGATTGCATTCCATTGCACCAAGAAAGAAACATCTTAAGAGTAGCGCATCAGTCTACATAGGATAGGGCTTATCCTACCTGTAGGTCTTACAGTGCAAGGGCCAAGTTAAAGCGCTCAGTTAATAAGGAGCCTCACACCGTATATGGTTATATTCAAACAAGATTGAACTTGGCAAATTTCGGCAATATAGCTATGACCTATAGAAAAACTTGAGCGATAATATCAAAATCGCTTGAAATTTGTAGGCTCCTCAAGCTAAGCCGTGATGTTCACTGCAGCTAGGAAGGAAATAATTACGAGAGTTTATTATTAATTTTCCAAGTGCTAGGATATCTTGATTAAGTAAAAAGTTTGCACTCCGGGTAGCCATGTTGAAGGATTCCAACTACAACGAAGCGAGTCAGATGCGTTCCGCATTGCAGTTCTTCTTACCGATCCACTTGTTGCAGATGCGATCGGATTGGTAATTTTCTAGCCTTGATAGGGGAATACGGAGGGCTTTTCAGGGTGATATGCAGATAATGTAGCAGTTTCCTGATAGCAACCATCTGCAGGGCCGGCAATAACTGCCAGCTCTGTAGTTGGTCCGCTTGACCCTGGACGGAATCTTGGCACAGCGCTTTGGCTTCTTTTCAAGGCATGTTTGCAGGATGATCTCAAATGCTTATCACGAGAGCCAATTACGAACTACTCTGCTTGGTTTATGATTTCGCCTTCACTGGAAGAATAACAGGGGTGCTACCGGTGACGATGCTGACACTTGGCGGGGCACTGTTACTCAAGTACAGTACAGACCCCGCCCGTTACTTCCTACAAAGTACCATACGTCCCTCTTTTCCTACGTCCCTTCCTCAAGATGGCGACTCAGGTATCTCATGACGTTATAGAAGTTGCCGAAGGCGTTCCCGGGGAGCAGAATCAGACTGTTGAGAAGCTGAGCAAGATCTCTCTGGTTGAGTCGAATAAAAACATGAATCTAAGTTTAAATGAGGAACAGAATCCCACTCCGGAAGAGCTCCAAACATTGAGACGCGTGTATGGAAAAATCGATAGCCTGATCTATATCATCGGATTCGTCGAGATGTGTGAAAGGTTCGCGTACTACGGTACTACAGCTGCGTTTGTCAATTTTCTCCAGCAAGATTTGCCGCAAAAAGGACCTTTCCCCAAAGCTGGCGCAGCGGGAACTGATGGCCAAGCCGGTGCTTTGGGCAAAGGACAGCGCACTTCTACAGCGCTTCTTCTCTTCAATGCCTTCTGGGCGTATGTTATGCCTTTGGTTGGTATGTCTCTGTCTGCCTCACCCTAATTCGAAATGCTGAGTATGCATAGGCGGTTGGATCGCCGATGAACACTGGGGCCGCTTCAAAACCATCAACGTGGCCACGGCTCTCGCTATAGTGGGACATATCCTTATCATTGTCGCTGCCATTCCTGCTGTAATCGCAAAATCCAACGGCGCTCTTGGTACCTTCGTTGTAGGCCTCCTTCTTCTAGGCACTGGAGTTGGATTCTTCAAGTGCAACATTTCCCCATTCATCGCAGAGCAGTACGAAGCTACTCATCCAAAGCCTTTTATCCGGGTTGAGCCAAATGGCGAGCGCGTTATTGTCGACCCTGGATTGACCATTACGCGTGTGTACATGCGGTACTATCAACTCATCAATGTTGGTTCCATGGCAGGGTCCATATCCATGGTGTATGCTGAGAAATACATTGGCTTCTGGCTCTCTTTTACATTGCCTACGGTTCTATTCCTCTCCTGCCCGATCATCTTGATAATCTGCCGCAAGCGCTATGTCCGACGAGCCCCAGCTGGCTCAGCACTTTCCAAGGCATTGAAACTCTATGGCCTGGCTATGAAGGGCCAATGGTCTGTCAATCCCGTTGCTACCTGGAGAAAACTGAGATCACCCGAACGCTGGGAAAACGTCAAGCCCAGCAAGATTCAGAACCGGCCTACCTGGATGACCTTTGATGACGCTTGGGTTGAAGAAGTCCACCGTGGAATCAAGGCCTGCCATGTCTTCCTTTGGTATCCCATCTTTTGGCTCCCATACGGCCAGCTTAATGGAAACCTCGTCTCGCAAGCTGCCACTATGAAGCTGAATGGCGTTCCCAACGACGTGGTTAATAATTTGAACCCCCTTACTCTTATCATCTTTATACCAATCTTTGACAAGTTTTTGTATCCTGCCCTCGCTCGTGTTGGGTTTCGTATGTCAC
This sequence comes from Periconia macrospinosa, assembly GCA_003073855.1. Taxonomy (NCBI): domain Eukaryota; kingdom Fungi; phylum Ascomycota; class Dothideomycetes; order Pleosporales; family Periconiaceae; genus Periconia; species Periconia macrospinosa. The sequence continues at coordinate 95,473 of KZ805402.1, forward strand.
CTATTCGGAAGATCACTGCAGCGTTCGTATGCAGCACGACTGCAATGGTGATCACGGCCATTATCCAACACTCCATCTACACGCAATCCCCTTGCGGTAAATACGCTTCCGATGAGGCCTGCCAAGAAACGCCGCCCAACATCTCGGTTTGGGTGCAGACGCCGGTGTATATGCTTATCGCCTTTTCCGACATTTTCGCCTCCATCACCGGTCTCGAATATGCTTTTAATAAGGCCCCGAAGAATATGCGGTCCGTGGTCACGGGCGTATTTTGGTTCACCAATGCCTTCTCCTCCGCACTTGGCCAGGCTTTTGTCCCTCTCGCTGGCGATCCGTTGCTAGTATGGCTATACACTGTCATTGCAATCATCTCCTTCGTCGGGGGCGTTGCTTTTTGGTGGAACTTTAGAGAGTTGAACCATGAAGATGATGACCTTGATGCTCTACCGGAGGGTGAGTACGCAGCTAAGAACGATCACCAGAAAGTTGTGCCCGAGGAAAAGGCTTGATGCGAAAAGTGAAAAGTCTGATCCTATGAGATACACGTGTAAATAAGACCACCAATTGGAAAGTACAGCCCTGGTTGCGAAATGCAAGCTCAATTCTCAGTAATTCACTAGAAAGATGGATTTTGCCGCGGAAGTGTCAACATTTGAAGGTTCTAGAGAATACGATATCGACGGAAGCTGCACAGCGGGAAGGAAGATAGTCTTGGACAGCCACAAAAATGTCGTAGAGATTCACGTAAATCAAACTGTGGAAATACAATGCACATCTCGTCGCTGCTAATGTATCTGTTGCCATTAATTGTAGAGGTGACAGGGAGACTTCGCTTGTCCTCCTTGTTGTCAACTCAAAATGCTCTTTGGGCAGCCAGATGCCCCGCGTTGTGCCTTGTGCCTTGTGCGTGGGGTCACGGTTACGTGCATTTGGAGCCCGAGTAAATTTGTGGGGGATCGCAGACGGCTGGTTTCCCATTTTTGCGGTATTGAGTTGGTGAGTAGAAGATGATTGTGGTGTTTGCGGGGAAGAATGAGAGTTAGGCTTATGTAATCAATGGAACCAATCATGAGCCTGCAGCTCGGCTTGGCAGCTTCCCATCAATTCCTCAAGTGCTCATCAATTCAAATGTTATTCGTTCACTTCCGCCGTCAACACGACACGCAAACATGGCGAACTATACCCTCATGAAAACTGGCTCCAACGTGTAATCTGCCTCCATCAATTGCAACCCTTCGCCGCTGCCGTCGACAGCTTCCGAGAAGCAGCCCGTCTGTCTCTCCTTCTCCTTCCACACCGTCGACGCGAACCCGGACTCGGACATTGACGAAGATGAAATACATATCAGTGTGCTTCATCCCGTGCTGAGGCGGAATACTATGCCGCAGTTGCCTGACTTGAGCTTCGAACACAGCTATGTGAAGAACATAGAAATGGCGTGGAGCTGGAAAGTTGTGGCCTGAAACACGCTGCGAATGACCAGGCATGCCAGTCGTAAGAACTCGAATCAGTGATTAGGTTATCATGCGCTTTGCACAGGCCGTTTTCTGGGCTCTTGTCCCTAATCATGGGTGGAATTGGAACCAATCGACACAGTTCAGCGGCAAGAGCGTTTGCGCGAGGGTATGCTGATGGTGGTGGGTTGTAACCAAAGTGGAGATTCCCGGGAGATGGTGACGCCGATGAGGGCAAAAGTGAGTCTTAATTTCTTGCATGTGTGGAATACCTGTCCTGACCTTGTCCAGTGAACCTTGTTTCTGAGGTAGTAATATGTCTGCGATTGGCGGGCACGGCGTAATCCATTCATGCGCCATGAAATCCAACCCGTATCAATTTCGCTATTCTCAAATTCCACCCCCTCAAGGATTCCCCTACCCCGATACATGCGTACATTTCGCGTACACTCAACCGCCAACGAGGCCCCGAGATCAACATGTTGTTCAGGCAGATTCCGCAAATGCGCAGAAATTACTGAAAGGGGGACAAAAATGGCGACAAGACGAAAAAGCTTAAAAAGGCATCCTTTTATCTTTCATGATGGTTCAAAATTGTCAAATACAGAAGGGGGAGCGCGTTCAAAGTATCTTGTGCCTTGGACTTTTTGCATTGCAATGAACCATATCAGGCAAAACGACATTGCGAACAATACTAAAAGGACCTGCCTCGGGAATGACGACATCATATGTCGTAGGGCAAAGATTTTAAAGGCGATAGTACAGTAGGGTTTCATGCGGCAAAGATTTGAACCGCCAACGGCATGCTGCTTTGGACACGTTCGTTGACACAACCTCTGCCACTCTCTCAAACTTCCTAAAAAACTCAATGATAGATTCGTTCTCGAGTTCGCTCAATCCTTGAACTTGGGTCCAATGGAAAAGATGGCAACAGCTTCAGATTAGCGTGAATGATTGGCCAAGAAACTATCTGCTTTCTTTTGTTCTCAACAGCTCGTAGCAGAACACATCCAATAACCACCCGAAGAGATGGCAACAATACGCTCTTTCCCTGCCCGCCAGATCCCAAGCCCACGTAGTTTCCCATTTGTGACATGGAACGTTCCTACTACTACATAGGGAATACATGCAGGAGACATCAAGGCCAAGTTGTATAAGCAAGGCATGATGCGCTTTTGTACAACGCTGCATTTTCCGGACGTGAGGTCTATCAACCGCATATTTTCCAAAAGAGACACCCACTCCTGAGACGTCACTTGGTCTCCGAAGATGATGCCACGTCCCCTTCCGCCCCGGATTGGTTTCAGTAGGTACTGATCTCTCAAATTTGGAGACTCTTTCGACATTCGAATCAACTCTGAAATTTCATTTGAGCCGGGGAGAATGGTGGGAATAATTGATGTTCGCAATGCATGGGCATGTGTCTCTGACAGCACCGAGCGGCGCAAAAGATTTGGGATTTCTTCCCGAACAATCCCAAGCATTCTCTTATCATGGACCAGCAGAACTGTACGTATGTCGTTGAAACAGCGCAAGCATACTTGACGTCGCATTTCGGGCTCAAGTTCAAAAAGCTCATGCTGGAGAAGTTCGATGGCAAGCTGATGGATTTCTTCCCAAGTCTCATTGTTTTCGCCCCGAAAGGTTGTGGAACTCTTAAATTCCTCGGCCACTACTCGACAAAGTCGGAAACCGGTTTTGCTGGAGAGGTCGGCAAGCAGCCGCAGATCCGCCAGTTTGACAATTTGTGGTTGATGGCCGAAACGCTGCTGCACCAAATGGATAAGCATATGAATGTCGATACCAGGGTCTGCATCCTTCAGAATATGAAGAGGTTTTCTAGGGTTAAACAGCCCCAAGTAACCTTCTAAAAACTAAATAAATATCTGGTTAGTAATGATTTGTTGGGCTTATTAAGTGGCATACTTCTTCGGCAGGCACAGCACCACAGACCATGTTATTTTCTGTGGCCAGGGATTCATTAAGCGCTTTTTGTCCGTAGTAGAGATGCATCGCCCCATTGAACACAAATCGCGCGTTAATCTCCGTCACCTTGAAGATTTCACCCTCGTTGCCTTCACTATCAACCAAAAAGTCAGGCCTCCAAGATCCCCGGCACTCATTGTAAGGGCACATGGTGCCAGATACGGTCTGGTCTTCCACCCACTGTGTTTCAAGCGAAAAGCATCAGCAAAAGTACGCAGATTTTCTAAGGTTCCAAGAACTCATTGTTCAGCATACGGAAACTACTCACTTTCAAAAGATCTTCCTCCTCTTCCGAAAGCGGCATTCGTTTGGGAAGCGCAGCTTGCTCGTCTGTCCACCAGCGACATACAATATCGGTGATAGCAGCGGAAAGTGCCTCAGTTAGTATCTGCAACTGCTTTTGGTGCTGCTTCCCCACTAACATGGGTCGGGGACACCCTCTAGTGAAGGAATTTTCGGGCCAACGTTCGGCAGGACACATATCGGCGAGCCTGGCATGGTGCTTTTTGTCTTCTAAGGCGTACATACGAACTGTGCCCTCATCAGAGCAGTCGTCATGGTACACTGATGTAGCTGTACATCGTCCTGATACTGTACGCAAGCGGACTTGCGTGAGTTGTTCGACGGGATGCATGATATGTAAGCCGTGCCCACAAGTATGGCAGGGTTGTAAAAGCCGAAGCGTTCTGAGTGTTGGGATATTCTCTGAAAGTCCGCAGTGTTTTCGAATGTTGAACGAACCTGGATTTCGGTATATGTTAAATACTAGTGTACTCTGAGAGGGCGATAACTCTCATAAAACATATGAAATAAAAAATAATAGTACTTCAGTTGAATTGGTCTTGATTTACTCTACGTGCACTAACATCGCCTTGATAGGTTGTAGTGCAGAATGACACCAACGAATTAGAAAAAACAGAATGGGGTGCGAAGATCTGCATCATCGTACGCATATGTAAAAAGTGGAGAAGAGTCCACATGCGCAAATCCGCTGCATTTTCGTTACAGCCACCATGCTGGGCAATGAAAATGTGCAACCATGTGCGTTGTTCATCAATCGCCTCCCCGACATGCCCAATAGGCGACTTCGGGCAGGGCCAATCTCCGAGATGCCCTCTGTCAGAATGTTCAAAAGATGCAGCTGAGCCAAGACGCTGATTGTAGAGTCAAAAGTGGCAAGACAAACGCGTTGGTCATGGCGGCCTTTCTCCGTTCTTCACCGCTTATTTGTATAGGTGTGACAAAATATGCTTTTTTATGCTGATGCTTCAGGTCGTCGCCGATGTTCTAGACGGTTTGAGAAAACCTTGTAAGTTGTTCATACCATAGTTCGCTGATCATCAGATGTAGGACAAAGATCCAATCCAAGACGGGTAACATTGTGACATGCAACAATGACAGCTATACCGTGGACCTGGTAAAGCTTTCGGTGCAATCTCTCAGTACCAAATGGTGACTTGAATATTAAATAGCTGTGTAATTCGTCGCAGAGATCGCGTGAACTTCACACCCCAACAATGTTTGTTAGCTCCGTTACCTTTTCTCAGTGCTGTATTGGGTCGTTTGTTTTGGTGTTCTTCTGTTTCTATTACATATATCAATCCAGAGTTGCTAAAAAACATGCCTCTAGATCGCCTCCCACGTTCAATCTGACTCCGCTCGAGGAAGAGAAACTCCTGATCACAAAAGCTCCACGTTGCAAAACGAGTGGCTATTATCAGGACCTATATTTTCGCATTCAGAATATCGAAAGATTTCCAGAGGTCCGCGAACCGGCACGAGACGAACTCCTGAATTTGCTTTCCGATGGAATTACAAATGCACTCAAAGATCCGGAGGGGAGTATCATAAGGCTGCAACATTACGATGAAGGCACTCTATGGAAGTTCATTAGAAACGAGCATGACAGGGTCATGCAAGATTGGGGAGCTTACTTGGAGAGACGCGAAAATGGTGGTGGGCCTCTTTTATTTTCTTCAATCGAAACAGCACGGTCATGGTTGATCAAGCAAGCCCCGGTCAAACTCATAGACGGGGCATGGCTTGCCCATATACACAAGATTACGACACCATTTGCTCTTCGAGGGGTTACTAAAGATGCTTGGCAAGTCTTCTCCGAAGAGCTCGGAGACGGCGATGTGACGAAACATCACGTACATCTTTATACACAGCTTCTTGAAGAAGTTGGCAGTCGACTCCCAGCCTGTCACTCGGTCGATTTCATCAACTCCCACCACTGGCATGGTGTTGATAACACATCCAGCTGGAAAGGCGCAGTGGGTGAACTGGTTATTTCGCTTTTTCCGCACGAGTTTCTTCCGGAAATCCTTGGCTTCAACATGCATTATGAACTTGTTACGCTGGAAACCCTGTGTGCCTCATATGAACTGAGGGCTCTCGCAATAGATCCAAAATACTTCTTCATACATGTCTCCATCGATAACGCAGACTCGGGTCACACTGCAATGGCTGCGCGAACTGTGATTCGCTATCTGGAGATAGTCCGCTCAACTGCGGGCGAGGAATCAATGCAGATTGCCTGGAAACGTATACAAGCTGGATATGTCATGTCTTGGGCTTTGGCCTCACAAGCTACACACCATAGGAACGGCTTAAGAGATATCGTGAAGGACTCGAAAACACTACCAACCAGAGATCTTGACAATCGAATTATTGGGATACTGAAAGCCAAGGCTTTGGTATCGCAAGGATGCCACTTCCAGAGTCGAGCACGCATTGCAGGTCGTTCACTTTCTGAATGGCTTGCACCAAACATGTGGAATCATCACAATCCCCAACTCGGTTCACAGTTACTCGCAGAGTTGAGTAAGGCTAGGCCGTGGGTATATGCTGGAGCTAGCAGTAAGAGTCTGCTTTTGAAAGAGTTGGAGTGGGGAGGGCGCATGTTTGGTGCATTCACGAACGATGAGGTTACTACTTTGAGGATGTGGATCGATTCACTAGCACCTGCAGTCGTTTCCGAGGTGTATTGGAGTTTCACCTCGCGGACATATTGCAGCTCCCGAGAGGCTATCAGCCAACTGCAAGATCCCACTCTTCACTATCCGGTCACGGTTGCCAACATGGTGGACGATACAAATTTCGAGAGGCTCGTGCAGTCTCACTCGCTAAAGCATCCCATTCTCCCTGGCGCTCTCGCGGAATTCCCCACATATTCTTTATCGTTGCCAAAAAAACTACCAAGTCTTTCTATTCTTTGGTTCGCCCACATCGGTTTACTGGAGAACACTATAAACATACCTTCACTATCAGCATCACCACTGTACGCTAGCATCTTGCGTATCCTGCGTGCTCAAGCAGGGTTTTCGATTGAAACAGAGATTGTGGCCAGCATGGACGAGATGAATCGACGGTCGCATCTCAGCCTGGTTGACATTGGCCTGGAAATTGTGTCTTGTGTGGACGAGTTTACTGTTCAGAAACCCACATGCATCCATGACTTATTTGTCTTGCTAAATGGGCAGACGGAACATGAGGAAGCTGCCAAATTCGCCAAAAACATGTTGTGCTGGGCTCTTAGGCCGACAGATAATATTGGCTGGCTTTTGGGGATGGCATTGGCCTTTATTTCGGCTAAACGTATGCTAGTAGAAGCACCGGAACTGTTGGCTATTGAGAGCCGCCTTGCGTTAGAATCTATAGTGGTTAGAGAGACGCTATCCCTTAGAGAATGTGTCTCATTGGTGAAGGAAAAAAGCAACGCGGAGTATGCCCGATTCGCTCAAGGTTATTTATTTTGCTCAGTAGCTTTGAAACGTTTTCTTAGCTAGAGAATGCAAATAACGCCAATCAAAATATTTGTTGGTGATTGCAAAATGCAACATAACACGGATTCTGGAGTCATTGACGTCAATAGCTACTGCAAGCGGAAGTGGAAATCATTGCAAGTTTCTCGTCTTTAAGATCAACGGGTCGGTGCTCATAGCTTCTTGTAATGGACAGGCCCCAATTGATCCCTGTTCGGCCGCGAGCCGCTGATGTGATCAAAATCGGAGATCTTCGGGAAAATCGTGATGGTGGACCTGCACTGCACACCCGGCTGGAACCTGTTCCGGCGGAGCGGCCCGAAGCCACCATGCCTATTTCAACCGCCCGACCCACCCTCTTTGCTTTACGATGAAGTACCACAAAAGCCTTTCGATGGGTTGATATACATAGTAGAATTGTTCTATTTCCATGTGATTGAGCGGCTAGATTTTTTTGTATATTGGAACCACGTCACGCAACTTGCTTGTTTTCGTAATCCGGGTGGCCCGCTCTTTTTGTTAATAACATATGGGGTCATTGTTTACATCGAATCGAATAGATGGTGGTTGTACGTGCATGGGTGTGATGATCAAGGTCATGGCGCTCAGAAAAGTTTATTTCGGCCACTCGCAGTAAATCGGTTAGGTAATGGAAACAGGACACGACTCGTAAGATGGTAGACTCTGCATTGTCCCGACGATGGAGACCCGTCCCAAATCCCGGGATTGCATGAGCTTTGTTGGTAACCTTGGTGCAGTGAGTAGCTACTTCGGGTAGTGACGGCTTGGGACAGCTCAGAGTTTGCTACCAGGTCGTGTGAATCCTGCATGTGGCATTATTGATCAACAATGCTCGTGTCTCAAGCTGTCAACACCCGGCATGTCTAGACACTGCATGTGTACCACGATAACGCAGACAAAGCACGTTCCAGATGCAATGCAAACATGTGTCTAGTCTTTTTTGACTAGTGATACCAAAGGAATGAATGAGGGAGAATTCAATCACGAAAGTCTTCTTGGACCTGTTCAGAGTCTCGAGCCCACAAATCCGATTACGTTTTTGCTTGAATTTAACTTTCCCATTTCGCAATGGGCAGCCACTCAACCCAGAAGACGATAGCTGATTTGGAGATCGTATCTCTCAATGGTCTCGCAGAGAAAGATGATGCGGAAATACGCAAGCTCCTGAGGGCTAGCTCTACTGCTGGGATGTTCTACCTTGACCTTCGCGGGCCAAGCACAGAGGGGACATTCGGAGACATCGCAGAGATTTTCAAAACCGCAGAGCGGTTCTTCAATCTGCCCCAAGAATCCCTAGAGAAGAATGAGATTCTTCATACGGGACTGGAGCGAGGGTAGGTCTTAAACTTAGCAGCATATAATGTAGCTCTACTTACGGTTTCTGCTGTACAGATACCATGCGGGCAAAGGATTTCAGTATTACGAAGTTTGTGCTCCTACGAATAAACTTCAATTTGATGGATTGCTTATTTCTGGCAGATTCCCCACATAGATTTCCGAAGTGGATCGTGGGAGTTACCCAAAACATTAGAGGTTCAAAGAGATTCTATCGCCCGCACACTTCAGAGTTTCAGCGACGCTGCGCAAGCCATTCTCTGGGAGCTTTGCGCTGCTGCAAAAATCAATCTCCCGGAACTTGACATGAACGTGAATACAACCAAGTCCAGCGACACAGCTTTGAAAATTGTTTTCAAGCCACCAATTCATGACGCCGGCACAGTGATTCACCCAGGACACACTGACTCTGGTTTGATCACACTTTTGTGGTATGATGAGGAAACCACACAGATACAGATTCTGGATGCAGAGGGTAATGGAACCGATGATTGGGCGACCGTACCAGTAGTCGAAGGGTGCGTCCTCGTCAATATGGCGGATTCTCTTGCTTCTAGTCTTGAAGGCTTTGCACATTCGACTTCCCATCGCGTCGTAGCTCCCCCGGGGGAGAAGCGGACGAGGAATGGAATCATGTATCTTCTGCGCCCATATGGCACATAGACATTCATGGAGAGACTGTATGCTTAGAGCAGCAGCAATATTCATTCCTACAACTTTAGTTCTGTCACCATTATGTGTACTGAGCGGCTTCCACATTTAACATTGACACATTGAATTTACGTAATCTTTTGGATATACAGGTGGCCCTCGTTTATGGTTAGTCTACTTTGATATCATTTTTGTGCTGGTCTAGACCATTTACAAATGTTGATTGAGTAGGAAGCCAAAAAAAAAAAAAAAAAAAAAAAAAAAAAAAAGTAAGAAAACCAGAAAAGAAGAAAAACAACATTAGAATTCATCTGGCTGTTTCAGCATGTGGCTTACGCGTATTGTGTTACAATGTAAGCTCTAGTAGTATTATATTCAGCCACATAGATGGGAAACGAGTCAGTTGTCGCCGACCTTCCCGATCTATATGCATGCCACGAATGAAATATGTGCGACGAAATCGGGTGTCATTGCATATGCATCCCATCACTGCGGCTCCGGAAATTCCGAACGCAAGGTGGGCCTCTCTATTGCTAAACCCGTCCTGAAGTATTGCGTTGAAACGAAGTCGACAAGAATCACACAAAGATTTCCTATCTTGGGCGCTTAGAAAACTCTGCTATCTAGACATGCCAGATCTCACAGGCCCACGATCGGTCGAGGAGGAGAATTGGAGGGCAAGTTTAATGCGAAAGAGTTCCTTGGAAAGCGGATTTTAACACGACTTAGTCTGCGCCGTCTAATTCAAGCCTCACAAGCGGAACGGCTACTTGTGATGCACGGGTTAATTCGAAGTTTAGCCAGAAGGATCCAAAGGAAGGACTTCTTGACCTGCGGATACTGAATGAATCTCTTCGAGCACGTGTCCAAGCAGGAGTCGTTGGACCAAAAGCATGGCAACAGACGACAGAACTGACGGTTGAATCTATAGTTCGAATCACAGTCTCGCCCAAATTTCGCATGAATAACGACACGGGAAAGGGGACTCCAGAACGTGAAAGCTACGATCTAGATATTCAGAATATCGAAGTCATCGCTCTGGCATCCGAATCGTTGCCATCCATATCCCCCAACTCCCAGCTCGAAGACAGACTCAACAATCGTATTCTTGACGTTCGTCACAATGCCTCTGGGGCAGTTTTCAAACTTCACTCCGGAATGTGCCAGCTTATAGTCGAGTTCCTCTGCTCCAAGGGTTTTCACTGGATCCACACACCCCGCATCATTAACGCAACAGTTGCGGGAGACAACGAATTCTTCGACCTACCTTACTTTAATGGCGACGCATGGCTGGCGCAAAGCACTCAGCACCATAAACAGATGGCTTTATCCATGGATATGGAACGTGTTTTTGAGATCGGACCTGTATTCCGGAGCGAGGCTAAGTCTCGCGCCTCATCAAGGCATTTGACTGAGGTATGCATCGTGACAATATTGTCTTGTGGCTGCTGATTTGTTTTCTCCTCTCTAGTTCACCGTGCTCGATATTGCTATGACTTTCCAAGAGGATTACCGCGAAGTAGTCGACACCATTGAATCCATGCTCATTTTTGTTCTGACAAATCTTCAAAAGCGCGAGAAGTTCCGCCAGCTTCTCGACGCGGTGAGACGAGATCACCCGTCGGCAAGAGAATTCAGCATCGGACTTGACGAACGCGGGAAGATCCCCCGAGTCACATTCGCAGAAGCAAAGCGGATTCTCCAACAGGATCTAGGGATCGAAGCCAACCCCAACAAAAATTTTACGTAAGTACTATCGCCCCCAAAAATTTCAAATTAAAAAGGGGAGAAAAACCTGACAGTTCTCTTTGCTTTAGCGATGAAGAGGAAGCCGCGCTGGGTCGTCACTTTCTCGCCACTCTGCACACAGATATCTTTACAATCGAACAGTACCCAGCATCTATGCGTCAGTTCAACTCAAAAGCCAGCGCTGATACACCGGAGCTATCCAATACTTGGGACACAATTGTTCGTGGGCGAGAGATTTGCTCGGGAAGTCAGCGGATAAACTCGTACCCAGAGTTGTGCGAGGCGATGCGTGCAGGTGTCTGTGGTCCGGCCATGGATCCGGAGGACGAGAAATGGCAGCCATACTTGTCCGCGTTCAAGAGTGGAATGCCCCAGCATGGGGGATGTGGCTTAGGTGTGAATAGATTACTGCAGGGGTTTTTGGGGTTGAAAGATGTGCGTGAGGTTACATTGTTCCCAAGGGATGTAAATAGACTCGCGCCCTAGATATAGACATACTGTTGCTATGGGCTTGTCTAAACAATAATTTTGCCTCTCATTTTGTCGAGCCAATACCAAGAGGGTGGAAATACTTCTTCAAATACCCATTTGAGAGCCCAAGAAGCAGTCCATCATCGATAGCCATCTTCATCCTACCTTTATACTCGTCCCGGATCTTGGCAGGCCTCTGCATCTCAGGCTCACGAACCAAGTACAGTAGAACTTTGCAGAGCGTACCATCGTCACCTACAAGTTATCAATCATAGATGTCCGAAACAGGTGTGGAATTCGGGCCTTACCTGTACGCTTTTCTGTTAGGCATGGTGCCTCCCCATCAACCGCGCGCCGGTTTCCTGCCTTCCTGTACGCCTCCAGAGCCTTGGCCCCATCCTCCGTCTTTACGCCTATGCATTCCTGTACTTTGATCGGCGCAATCTCGACAAGCACCTCTTTCTCAACAAAGAATCCTTCGGCCACCCTCTCGTATCGCCGCAGCGCCTCGAGGTCGCGCAGATCAATTTTAAACAGAATGCCCTCAACGTAGTCTCCTTCCTCCTTCCCCACCTCATCGCCCACTTTGTCCCTCACCACGTCGCCATCGTCACCAGCCTGATCAATACGGCTAACTTGAGCATTATTCTTGCTTTCTTTGACAACGTTGCCACCGCCTCTCGAATTGACAGCCCATTTGTAGCCGCGCAGGACACCAATAGCATATAGCGTGCTTGCAGGGCAGCGAGACGCCATCTGAGCGAGGCACATGTTGCTTCCGTAGGTAAAATAGAGCGTCGTGTTTTCTGATAGAGCTTTATCTGAAGAGGGAAGTGATGAAGACATAGATTGGTTCGCGAGTGATGTTTGAGCGTTGTAGGACATGTTCATAGGTGATTGGAGGGTTTCAATAGAATGTAATGTCGCGTAGTGAATTCAGTGGATTTCTTCATCGATGGGCGGGGTTTGTGAGAAATTTATCCAGCTGTCATCTCACGCTATGCACGTGCGCGCAGCCGAGAACAAATCACGAAACGGCAGATTTTATACCTATAACCTCCCATATAATTTCGTCTTACGCTCATATTAAGATGGATTGAACAATTTCCTCGTGATCCATATGCCCACAATTCTTCAAGCCGGTCTATGCCTACCGGTCCGACCGATCCAAAAATTTGATCACTTTCCGCCCGGTGCTACTCCGCTCAAATCCATTCAAATCCTTCACATACACAATTTGAAACCTGTATTCGATATTTTCGAAGACAACAAAAAGCTTCTTCAGCGTATCCTCCAAACTGTCAGTACCCACCTGCGTCGACCAATCCTTAAGAACCCTAACTTCAACGGCGGCTTCTCGTGATCCTTCCAACCGATCCAAGATTACCTGCCACTGTAGCACGCCGAATCTTTTATCTGTCATAACCGCCTTAATTTTGGCAAACTCAATGTACTCGCCGTTCCAAGTTAAGCTAAAGCGTGCATCGCGACCGTATATACGGACGATGTACAAGTGTGGTAAAAGATCCGCCGGGATGATGCTTTGAGCGTGCGGCGGGAGGGGATGCAGTGACCCCACATCACCGGTCATATAACGGATGAGCGGGTTGCGCAGACGAACGAGGGAGGTTTGGAGGACAAGTCCGATTTCGCCTTGAGGGAGTGTGTGGGGGATCGTTTTATCCTGTTCTGAATCCTGTGCCTCTTCTGTGGCCGCGCCACGAGCATTACTGACACCGTTTTTGGCATGGTTTTCTTCCTCAGTTTGATCATCCGTGTCAAGTGGTACAATCTCAACTATCATCTCGCGACGATCCACCAAAAAGTCTGTGCCCCCGTTGCCCACATCTTCTTCTCCCCAGCTCAAGCCCTCGCCACTAACTCCCCAAGGCCCTGCCTCCGCACTACCAATGATGGAACATATTCTTACCTTACGCCCGAGTACCTCTCGCACATATTCTCTCTGTACTTTTGTAAACGCCTCCGACGTGTATACAATCTTTTCCAGTCTAATACGCGCGCGATCCGTAGAGGAAAGGGATGAGATGGCATGCACAGTTTGAACAACTTGTGACGCATCGCCAGTTAGAGTGTTGACGGGGAGGGAAATGAGATTAGCGATGATTTCCGCGGGCGTCATGTGGTTGGAGGCGGCGAAAGCAGACGCGGATGCGTTTTCGATGATTTCGAGCATCAGGTCGAGAGATCTGGGAGCGTGTTAGATTGGCGACAGCATTAAAGCCCCAAAATGTACGATATTCTTAATGTAAGCCATAGGTTCTTAGGTATATGGGTCCCTACTGTTTTGGGTGTTTTTTTATTTTCTTTTCCCTTACCCCGAAGAGGCTGAGTGATTAAGAACAACTGTCACCTACCTGTAAAAGTGTCCCGAAGAGTGAGTGGTGAGAACAACATCACCTTCGCCCAGTACACCAACTCGGTTGACCAATCTGCCGAAGGATGCCCGTTGAGCGCGGTTCTCGAAAGCATCAGTAGAAAAATACAAAGGATTGGAAGTTCCACCGCCACCTCCAGTGACACTTATGTACGCACTGGAGTTGTATGTGTTCGAAGGATGTGTTGAAGTTATGAGTCGCGTGATCGTGGCGTATCTTCAAGGTGGCGGGAGGTCAGCGTTGGATCTTGGGTGGGGCACGGCATAGGATAAAAAAGAGAAACAAAGGGGAAGTTTAGACATACAAGTCCTTCTTTCGAATGATGGGTTGAGTCCGAAGGAGAAGTAGGTTTGCATCTATTTCTTGCTGGCTTGTGTCTTCCTCAATCCCCCCCATTTTCTGGAGCAAGTGATGTGACTTTGTGGTACCAAATAATGCGGCATCATATTTTCGTTGAGATCTCACATCTTCGACGAAATCACGCGAAGGTGGATACTTTACGGGGGAATAGAAAGGGTGCTGGCGCGCTATCGTGAGAATTTGCGGGATGGTGTAGGAGTTCGCATCATTAATGACGCTGGCGTGAGGCATGATGGACTCTATGGGTGTAAGTTGAAATCAGGAGTGAAAGACTCTTAATAATTATTTGTTAAATAGTTTGGCTCACAATCTTCGATGTTTGACTATAAATTCCGGTAAATTCTCTGATGGAAGAGGGGATGACTTGAGATTTGGAAGTCTACGATTGTGTAGGCAAGCTTGGGAGCTGAGAGAAACGAGTGACCTGTTGGTGTGTTGGGGTCGGATATCAAATGAGGCAAACAAACATATGCGGTAGTTTTTAGTGATATAGCGCTTTAAAACGCTTCATCAGCAGTCGAAAGCATTAGAATATGCACTAGCATTAATCCTGAGAAATTATGTACATAGTGTGAAATACACGTCGGAAAAGCAAAACCATATCTTTAACCACTGCACACGTTGAAAAAATCAAGTCATGTCTTTGACATCAACTTACAGTTATGTGACACTGAAGTGTCTCATTGACCTATGGAAGCAGGCCAAATCCTTATTACGCGCTGGCGTATTCCCAATACAGTTAACAGTAAGTCTAGCTTGTCTTTGCACCCACAAGCTTGCCGATCTTCCATGAAACAAGCATAAAGGTCGTGCGAAGAGACGAGGATTACACTCGCAAAAGCCAAATCTAAACCCTATCTAACTGTAGTGGTTAGATGCGTGTGCGCGTGAAAGCACGTCGATGACTAGGTCCCTAAAAAAAACCAAACGCATACGTAATATTTCTGCGCATAGACTTCCGGGGTTATACCAGAGGCGTTACAAAAAGGTCGGGGGGTTATTGAGAGTCTCGGAGGAAGCTGGTTGTTTAACCATTTCAGCTTAAAAAAGTAAGAAATGCCACTTCGACGAAGTGGGTGCTTCTGGCGATGGGCGGATCTTCTGATACTTTCTCTATGCCGATTGGTGGGCATGGTTGGATCGGAACTCCTCTTATTGAAATCCACAGGGGCCAAATTTAGACTTCGTCGCACACTCGTTTTTTTCCGGATAAAACACAAGACGAAGAAAGGTTGTACGTATCGGAGATCGGCACAA
The DNA here is from genome assembly GCA_003073855.1 of Periconia macrospinosa. Lineage (NCBI taxonomy): Eukaryota > Fungi > Ascomycota > Dothideomycetes > Pleosporales > Periconiaceae > Periconia > Periconia macrospinosa. The sequence goes on from KZ805402.1 coordinate 110,920, forward strand.
GACACTAAGATGAAGATCGTACAGTTCCGGTAACTTGTAGCCAATAGATTTGGTGGGGCTTCCGTTATGCCGGCGGCCGATGGCGACAAGAAGCGGTCAGAATAAGAGGCGAACGACGACGACTACACAGTAGCACAAACGAAAACTCAAATCCAAATAAGGAAACGCCAAGGTCGGCGAGGTTGAACGTATGCAGTGCCCGATCACCATGTGCAGCATCATTAGGGCGTCAATCATGCGGAGAACCTACTCAGATGCGCAGATGGATAACAGCGTACTAAGGCGCCAGGGAAGGGATTCAAAGTCCAGCCTCTTATTTACGTGAAAGTTAGTAATTGAGATCGTGGCATTGTACAGTGTAACCCATTTTACACAGGTGTTAATTGGTGGCTGATGTTGGTTTTTCAGCCACCCAACTGCAAACGGGAAGTCCGAGTCCTCAAATTAAGGAAAAGCAATTATCTATTTGAAAAGGAGTTTGCACAGGGTTCTTTTAACCTATTCCCAAAAAGGCCGTATAATCTGACATGGAGGTGCTACGCCAGTCTACTTTAGACTTTGTGAAGGATAACTTCTGCGCACCTAAATTTGAACCCTTAAACTTTTAGAATAGAATGGACTTGGAGGATGACCATTAGAGGGGTAAAATTGATTACGTGGTCGAAAGATACGCTGGTGCGTGCTCTATTAGTGCTTTTTCGAAGATCAAGAATGCTCGAACTGCCATATTCGGAGGCTGAGAGGAGCAGATAAGCTCTGTTTAATTTTATGGAAATGAACGTTCAAGAGAAAACCCTAAGACTAAATGAGTGATCCCATCACAAAGAAATGCGGTTGATAATATCAATTGACCAGGCTATGTGATAGGCGATGCATATATAGTTGCCACCTTAGGTTGCCACAGGGGCAATCGTATCAAGTCTTCATCTTCCTCGCATATGTTCGTTATCACTACATGATAGTCAAAATTTCAGCTTCTTTTACTACATAATGACAGCTGAAAAATATTCTTTCGCATTATTCTTACCCATACTCATACGCGGGATTCTGCTAAGTTTTTCATCGGCCGTGACACTTGTTTTACTGCGCTATGTGTTCGTGCAGTATCGCGATGCTAAACCAAAAAACAACTTTTACGAAGACGATGACGGGATAGCAACCCCAGAAGCAATTGCTCGTTTCTCAAATGGCAGAGCCAAGATTGCGGCTTTTCTCACATCGAGTGTGGGGGTTACGATCTCAGTATCAGGGCTGACAGCGCCATACCTGGACGGAACATATACGGCCCTGGAATTTCATGACTGCGTTTTCGCATTATTCTGGGTACGTTTACCAATTAAGAATTATGAATGTTTGTCTAACGCTCATTATTATCAAGGGATTATCTTTCGTCCAGGCAAGTTCACTGTTGATCATTCGGTCTAGGGCAGCATCCTACCGATCAGCCCTGTGTCTTTCTGTATCATCCCTACCGCTAACCTTAGTATCTCTATATCAAATAAATAATTTGATGGCTAGAGATGACAAGAACGTGTTATTACGGGTCTCGGCCATCGCAAATTTCATTGGTGCTATAGCATTGGCAGCCATTGGCACCATGCTTCCGCGTAGACCGGACGTACATTACAAAAAGCGCCCCGTCGACCCCGAATGGAGCGTTTCGCTGTTCAATCGCTTAACTTGGAGCTGGGTCGAGCCGTTGTATAGACTGGCCACGCTGCAAAACGAACTCTCTGCCGGAGATTTACCTCAGGCGAGTGCTAGGCTTCGCTCGTCGACGCTGAGTGCGGAGTGTGTCGAGTTTAAAAAGAACCGGTCGTTCCTCGAGGCTTTTCTTCTAACATACAGGTATAAGCTTGCTTTTTTGTGGGGCTCTACCCTGTGCCGGTCAGCTATTGCTGTGTTACCGTATTGGGCTATGAATCACATCATGAAGGTTTTGCAGCGACCAAACATTGCTACTGCTGACGGCGAAGTTCTTGGAATGATATTCATTCTTGTAACATCCAACTTAGTGGACTCGGTGAGTCTTCGGTTCATAGCCTGGGATGTACACGAGCTGATACAAGATCAATATTATGTAGTGGGCAGAGGGTTGGCTTTATTGGTACTCACTCTCTGCCATAGCTCTACCGATCCGAATTCAAGCATCAAGCCTCATATTTGAGAAAAGCCTGCGAAGAAAAGACATCCAACAGGCCAACCAAATCGCTTCAGACGTCAGTAAAGAACAATCTTCAAGCATCGATGATTCAACAAATGAACCCCGGGCTACTGCGAATCTTCTTGCTGTTGACACTGAAAATTTGTTTAATTTCACTCAAGCTCATTTTCTTATTGGCCACAGTGTAATCAAGGTTTCATTATTAGGCGTTTTCTTGATTCAGATAATCGGGTGGCAACCTTGCGCTGCTGGAGTCGCAATATGGACTCTCATGTTACCAGCCAACCTATGGATCACGAACCGAATACTAGTTGAATCAACATTATTGATGAGAATCCGCGACATGCGCCAAACAGAAATCGGGGAAATGCTTCTCGGACTGAGGCAGATTAAGTTCTTGGCCTTGGAATGTGATTGGCAGAAAAGGATCCTTAGCACCAGATCAAAGGAGTTGAGGGTACTAAAGAGGGTATTCTTAACCCAAAGTGGCCTTGCGTCCAGCTGGATCGTTTGCTCCACTGTTGCGGCCATGGCTACAATTTCGTCTTACGCCTTGATTCATGAAGCTCTTACACCTTCCGTTGCATTTGTCACTATCGGCATATTTCGGGCAGTCGAGCAGGTATTGGAACCTGTACCTCATCTTTGTACGCTTGGGCTGCAGTCATTCGTGTCGATGAGAAGAATCGGAGATTTCCTGAACGATAAGGAATGGGAAAAAGTACTGGAAGATGGTGACACAGTCAGGTTTCAAGCGGCGTCAATGTCATGGCCTGTTGAGGGATCAGTCATAAACAGTAAAACCTTCCTTCTTCGCGAGGTCAATCTGTCTTTTCCAGCTGGCGATCTATCGGTCATTTCCGGACCCACGGGATCTGGAAAGACGCTACTCTTGTCAACCATACTCGGCGAAAGTCAATTACTGGCTGGTTCTATATCAGTTCCACCAGTACAAGTACCAGAGACCGAGATTCTGTCACATCACAAGTGGCTGGTGCCGGGATGCACGGCCTATGTTAGCCAAACTCCGTGGTTAGAGACTGGCACATTCCGAGACAACATCCTTTTTGGACTTCCATTTATCGAAGACAGATACAAAAAAGTACTCAAAGCTTGCGCACTGGAGGAAGATCTCTCAGTACACCCGTCCGGTGATCAAATGCAATTAGGCGTCAACGGCGTCAGCTTGAGCGGTGGCCAGAAGTGGCGAATCACTCTTGCCCGTGCGATCTATTCTCGCGCCACTATTCTGCTCATTGAAGATGTATTTAGCGCACTGGACCCCCAGGTCGGTTCAATAATCCTTTCCGAATGCCTTCTGGGGGATTTGTGTTTCCAACGAACACGAATTCTTGTCACGCATCATCTAGGACTAGTCCTTCACAAAGCAGCCTTCGTGGTCCAGCTAGATGCCGGACGCGTTGTGTACTCGGGACCGCCCAAGTCAAAAGATTACGCTGTGAATATTGGAGATGCATCCATGCCTGAGGTATCTGGGGTGGACTCGAATCAAAGGTTGGAGAACTTATATCTGCCGGATTCTATCTTATCGATAGACGAGCCTGTGCCAAGAGAAATGTCATCACAGGGCCAAGTCGGCGGTGCCGTCTATCTTCAATACATAAAGGCCTGCGGTTCCTCTTGGCTGTGGCTGATTTGCATCGCTCTTTATCTTGGTTTTCAAATCAGCAAGGTGGGAAAAGCCTGGTGGCTGCAAAAATGGACGGCAGGAGCCGATGCAAGCTTGAGCCCTCTACCCGGAAGTGTATATGCCTACCAGTCAAAGAATTTCCATTTCCAATCCGGATTGTTTCAACTGAACGGCTTGCGCTCAGTAGCCTTCGATGATACTGCTTTCTATATCAAGGTTTGGATTGGGATTTCGTTGTTGACGGCGGTCCTCGCAGTCTGTCGATTTATTCTGTCCTGCCACCTCGCTGTGCGAGGCAGTGAAACCGTCTTCAGCAACATGCTATTTACAATCATGCATGTTCCGCTTAGGTGGCTTGACACGGTTCCCACTGGAAGGATTTTCAATCGTTTCACGGCGGACATCAACGCCATCGACGAAGGTATACCTGCCACCTGGATTGACTTGCTCAATGACTCGCTAGACTTGGTCGGGATTTGTATCGCTTCGTTCCTAGCGTCACCGTGGCTTCTTTTACCTGGCCTTGCCCTGATTGGGCTCACAATCGTACTCGGAAGAAAATATATTTTCTTGGGGCGCAATCTACGGCGCATTGAGAGTTTATCCAAGTCACCTGTCTTCGATCTTTTCAACAGCACAACAGCAGGACTATCCACTATACGCGCCTTCGGTAAAACGGAAATCTATACAACCGCAATGAATGACCATTTGGACGCTTGGACAATGAACACGTTTTACATAGCCCTCGCAAACCGCTGGATGAGTTTCCGCATGGCGCTTATCGGTGCCTTATTCACGCTCGCATCTGGGTTAGTTCTCACAAGAATCCGAATTGGCGCTGCCGCTATTGGATTTGCACTCTCTTTTGTTGTTGATTTTTCGGAGAGCCTGCGGTTCACTACGAAGTGGTTTGCGGACCTTGAGATGAAAATGAATGCTATGGAACGCGTGCTCGAGTATACGCATCTTGAAACAGAGCCCGTTTCGCGAGGGGATCCTCCGGTGTCGACTTGGCCGGTTTGCGGTAGTGTAGTGTTTGAACGGGTTTGCGTTTCCTATGAACGGCACTTGCCTCCCGTCCTGCGGAACTTGTCACTGGAGATTCAGCATGGAGAGCGTGTTGGTGTGGTTGGTCGGACCGGTGCGGGGAAATCAAGCATGATGCTCGCTTTGTATCGCTTTTTGGAGCCGCAATCGGGACGGATTATGATTGACGGGATTGACATAAGAACCCTCCCTCTTAAGACTCTGAGGTCCAAGTTGGCCATTATTCCTCAGGTAAGCTGGCCAAAGCTACAAATGTTCTTTTTTAGTCGTAGCTCACTATCCGGTGCAGAATCCATTTTTGTTTTCGGGAACAATTAGGTCCAATCTAGACCCTCTCCATGAATATACCGATGTCGAAATACACAGCACGCTCTTCAAGCTGGGGCTCACTGATCGCCTGAGTTCTTATGGGCGAGATGATTTATCAACCCTCGAAACAGCGGGTTCCAAGAACGCCAACATCTTTGATGATCTGTCACACCCAGTTTTAGAGTGTGGACGCAATCTATCTCAAGGCCAGCAACAGCTGGTTTGTATAGCTCGCACCGTGCTCTCTCAACCCAAGGTTGTAGTATTTGATGAAGCCACATCGGCCGTGGACATGGCAACGGATCAACTGATACAACGTGCTATACGTCGATGTTTCCATGGTAGTACGCTAATCGTGATCGCACATCGCCTCAGTACGGTCTCCGATTTTGACAAGATTATTTGCCTAGACCATGGGCAGGTAGTTGAATCCGGACCTCCTCTTACGCTGTGGAAAGAGCAGGGAATTTTTCGCAGAATGTGTAATAAAGCGGGGGGAAGTGAAAGAGATGTTTTATACAAGGCTTTCAAACAATAGTTTATGGAGCAGGGTAGCGTTTACTGAAGCATAAAATTCATGTTAGTAGAGATCAATCCGTGCGAAAACCTGTATATAATTGAGGGATTACTACAAAGACCAAACCACACACAAGACAATTGACATCTTCTGAGTCTTCATTCATAAATCCAGATGTGTTTGGAAAGAGAAACGCACTTACATTTTCCCACTGTAAGCTTCAAAGCTACGTCAGATGCTTGTAAAGAGCTGATAGGTGGACTCGTGCGACGCATTCTCTCAAAGGATTTGACTGGCAAACATCGTTCTCGTAATTGCGCGGTATGACAGACGCGTGTATTGGTGCTGGGTCGATCAATGTTTTCATACCTCAGTCGGGAGCCCACTTTCCCAATATGGTCTAGTTTGTTTGCCCAACTGGGCTAAGTCATTTATCCAATTCACGGCAAATCTTGGAGGCACTGGATTCTATCCAAATACGGTCCACACCAGTCTAATTTAAAATATCTCGGATCTAATTGCTTGCGTAGCAAGCATACATGGCTAGCGGTGTAGCTGATCCCTAGGGGGTTGGCCACCCTTAGAAACTCCATCGCTGATTAGCTGAAGAAAAAGACAGATAACGTAACATCGGCGATATATTTCCCCGCTACAAGGTCATGTAATTGGGGGAAGGCTTATAGGGTTTAGGGGTCTCCCCCAAGGATAAGAATAAGAAGAGGAGGTATCTGGTTTTAGGCATAGTCCGCAAGCTACCTGGTTAGGTCTCATCCATGACCTACAGTGTAATTATAAAATCAATGGCGCTAGCGGGACAGTTGGGTTTTCTCTCAATAACTTTATAAGTGTAAAGCGCCTGGAAGACGGCGCAGGTGTGGATTTGGGCCATGATTTTCGTTTCTAGGTGTACGTATAAGGACCAAGCCTTTATAGGCGTCTGTTATCATTCTTTTAACTGGCGTGGTGTGGAAATACCTAAAAGTCCAAACGGGTAGATAAATGTATACCATAAGCTGTGTTGCTGAAATTACCTTCTTTGAAAGTGTTAGTTAATTGTGTGCTCGCGAAGGTCCCCTCGAGATTGTTCTCACTACGCGATATACCTGTGCGAAGCATTGGGTCACCCTATATTGGGAAGATAGTGTGCTATCCATTTATTAGAGGTATTAGCTTCCTCCCTCGCTTCTTACTAGCTATTTAATTCGTGAGATATTCTTCTGTATGCCACTATTCTGATATGTGATAGCATAATTAGGGATGGCAAAATCAGCTTACGCCGGTTACAGTATATACGTAAGTTGTAAGTAAATACATAAGCTAATATAACTTATAATTAATACATAAACTACGTAATAATAAGAGCACTTAATTAGTTAGTAATCCTTAGTAAAATTAATGCTGCTACTAATAGGGGCTTCTACTAGCTATCTACCTAGCTATCTACCTAGCTATTAATCTAGCCTCTACCTACCCTACACATCTAAAATTATTAAATATTACTCTAATACTTATTAATATTATAAAAGAAGTATCCTTTAGTATTTTACTAGTATTTTTTTTTATTATAATACGTCTAAAAATCTTAAAAGACTAGAGTAATTATAAATGTAGAGCCCTTAGCTCTACTATTTAAAATATCTATTACTATTATAGTTACTTATAGTAAAGGTTATCTTATAAGCGCTATTTAGCTTATATAAAGTACTATTTAAAGCTGCTAAAGGAGCGCTAATCCTTATATAATAAGGGTAAGCTTAGTAGTAAAAATACGTTATTATTAGAAAAAACCTAGTAAGTCCTTTTTTTAAATACCTATATAGTATTGCGTTAGAAGTATAAAACCTTTATAAAAATAATAGCTAATTTTTTTTATATATTTAGCACACCTTTTAAAGTAGTAAGTAATTTTTTTTTATATTATTATTACGTTTAGTTATAGTATTTTAACGTTATAATTATAGGTTAAAAATTTTTTATTTATATGCTTCTTCTACTAAATTTAACCTATATTTATACTTTTAACCTACTACTAACTTTTAGGTTCTTTACTTAATAAAGCTTATTTAGAAATAAAAAAAAATATCTAAAGTATTATTAATACTATAGATAGTAAAGTAACTTTTTATTATAATAGCTAGATAAATACTTATAAAAAAGCCCTAATAAATTTTATAGTAGTTACTTAAACTTATAAAATTTTTATCTAATTACTACCTATTAGCGTACACTACTATATAAAGTAATATATAGCTATAGAGCTTATAAAAATTATACTAAAGCTTAGAGAAAGTAAAGTATTATATATTATAACTAATAATATAAGTAATATAAAGTTAGCGTAGACTATTTTAATAAGTTAATTTCTATACCTAATTAGCCTTAGTTACGCTTTTTATATAATTAACCTTACCCTAAAAAATATTTTTAAAATATCTATAATTAACGCTACTATTAAAATAGCTACTAAGCTTTCTAAGTATTTTAAAAGCTTTTATATACTTTTTAGGTTACTTAATAATATAGTAGAAAGAAAAGGCGTATTAAAAAAGGCCCTTTAGTTACCTAATAATATACGTTAGTAGGGTAAGCTATACACTATTAATTCTATAATTATAAATTAAGCCCTAATTATAAAAGTTCTAAATATATATAACTTACTAAATTAGGGCTAAAAAAACACTATAAACGTATAGTAATTCTAGGTTTTAAACTTTAGCTTCTAGAAAACTATAAATAAGCTCTCTACCTTTTTAAAGCCTTACTTATAGGTAATAATTACTCTAGAAGCTACTAAATTAAAAGCCTTACAACTATTTACTTACTATAAGTATTTACTAGGTTTTATAATATATATAACTACTTTACTTTATAACGAAATATAGGCTATATTAAAGAGCTATTTTAATTAAATATATTACCTAATATTTGCTATTACGTATATATATAACTCTATAGCTTAAAAAAGGTCTTACCTATAGATTCGTAAAGCACTTAGTTATATGTATACGATAAAATATTCTTAGTAATAATTAATTTTTTTTTATTTATTTAATTAATTAATTAATTAATTTATTAAGTATATAATATACTTTCTTTCTTTTACTACTACCTAGTAGCAGAATTATCTATAATAATTTAATATAATTCTTTTATAAGCCTTCTGCCAACCTCGTCTTACTAACTACCCTAAGCCTATATAGCTATAACTATATAAAGCTTAGTGCTTTACTAGTTATTTAATATACTACTTCTAAACTTTCTAGTTTATATACATAATCTTAAAAAATTTTATATTTACTCTATACTGCCCTCCGCCCTTAATATTATTTTAAGGTCCTTATTAAGCTCTAATACTATAGATATTAAGTAACTAATAAGCTTTTTTTATTAATATAAATTTAGAACTAGTTATTATAGTTGCGCTAATACTACGCACTTATAACTATTACTATTAATTACCTACGCCTAGCCTTATTAGTATACCTCTAACGCTTACTTATTAGTTAGCTAAATTACTTTAGTAGGACTATTCTTAATAATATTAATAATATTTTTAATAATATTACTAGTTACTAGCTTACTATATTATCTAATATATAGAAGAAAGTAACTTACGCTTTTAATATTATTACCTTTAATATTATTACTTTTACCCTTATTATTATTTTTACTTTAAGTATAAAGTAGTACTAAAAGTACTAGTATAGATCTTAATTAAGTAGATAAACTAATAATAATAGGTCCTTCTATAGTTTACGTATTATTTTATATATTATTATTACTTTATATATTATTATACATTTTACTATTATTTTTATATATTACTTACTTACTAACCTAGATATTATTAACTAGTATAGTAAAGAAGAAAAAAGTAAAGTGTACTTACTAGTAGTGTACGTAACTTCTTTTTATACTTTATAGAAATATCTAGGCAGCCGTGCTTAAATAAATAGATAGATAGTACTATACTATACTATCTAATACTAGTTTAGTTTAGGCTTACTTATTATCTAGCCGCCTTTAATAAGTAGTTATTAGAAGGATAATAATAATATAGAGAGTATTATTATTTTCCTATAATTTTTAGGTAGGCGCTAAGCTTTTTTAAGCCTAGCGCCTACTTTACGTAATAATTAGGTTATTAATAATTTCTTAATTAATTATACCTACTTTTTAACTTTTTTTTTTCTTAATTTTTTTATAATTAAGGTAGTCCTGCCTTTTTTATTTTAATATTTTTTCTTCTATTTTTATCTAGGTAAGGATATCTAGGTAGTGCTTTAGTATTATTATTTTTTATCTAATTAAATAATAATAGCTTAAAAAAAGTAATTTTACAAAGTAAATTATAATATTAAATAATTAATCTAGAAGTATATTACTACTTAATATTAATACTAAAACTAGGTTAAAAAGCTTATATATAAAAAGCTTATAGACTATATTAATAATAAAAGCGTTTTTAAAGATAGTATTAAATAGGAGACTTTTAGCTTATATAATAATTTAGCTATATAGTAGAGAAAATAGGATTACTATAATAAGCTTAGAGAGCTATCTATCTACACCTTTAGTATTAACCTTATAACTAGAGCTACTAAGCGTAATTAAAGTACTTATAGATTTCTTTACTTAATAACGCATAATTAATTAAGTAATATATAGTGTGCTAGGGTAACTAACTTATATAAAAATTTTTACTTTATACTAGTATAAGGTCTTAATCTCTAGATTTCTTTCTTTTTATTTTCTATTATTATTATAAGTTATTACTTACCTATAGGTGTTATATTCTACTACTTAGTTTTCTTTTAATTTATTTTCTTTTTATATTTCTAAATTATTACTATATAAAAGTGCTTTATTTTTATATCTACTTTTCTTTTTTCTTTCTATTTTATTATTATATATATTATTATATACTTATATTTACTTTTATAATTAATAAAAAGTAATATAATAGAAAAGGTAGGAAAATTATAATATTAGGTTAAGTATTACTAGATAATTAATATATAAAAGAAAACTTTTTTAGCGTAGGAAAAAGAGCAGCTTAATTACTCTACTAGATAGTAGAGCTTAATTTTAATTATTAACTTTATAAGTTAAGATTATTTTTATTATTTTACTCTTTTAGATTTTAGTTTTTTCTAATTATTATAAATAGTACCTATATTAGTTATTATTTAATTTAACCCTTATATTAGTATAGGAGGCACCTATTATAAATTTATATAATAAATAACCTATATAATAGACTAGGACTATATATATTTGTAGACTTAGTATAGTTTTTATATATATAGTATATATTTAGGCAACCTATATAACTAGTAACCTGCCTATTAGACTAGGACTATATATATCTATAGACCTAGTATAGTACTAAGTATATATAGTATTTATAGTAGTTTATATTTAGTAAGTAACCTATGCCCCTTTAGTTAAGCTAATAAGTAGTAAATAAATAAGTATATATACCTTAATCTATATTAGTAATAAGAGTAGGACTTATAGTATAGTTTTATAGAGTAAAGATATAGCGTATAGATAAAATTCTACCTTTTTTTAAGATATTTAAATAATTTAAAATAGACGTATAAAAAAGCACCTAAGAGATATTACCTTTTTTTATAAATTAAGCTACCCTGTTACGGTATCCTCCCCTGAACCTAACATAATGAGATAACTAACCTTTACTGCATTTATTACGCTTAGTTATCTTTCCCTAACCTAAAACGCTCCTAAATTAAATCTATTACGTGCGTAACTAATAGCTATACGGCTAATTCCTAGTACTAACCTATTTCTAATTAGCGTCCGAGTCCGTGCCGACGCATAGACTACTCCCCTTATATATTTTCTTTATTTCTTTATACTACTTCTGTCTTATATACAACGTTTTATAATCCGCCTAGAACTACCTAAGTATTATACGTAGTAGTAATAGATTAGTTATACGAGAGATAGCTCCTTAGTATCCTTATATTAAACCTAATTAGAACCTACCTATAGCACTTTTGTAATATTACGTTGTGTCCCTTTTTAAGCTAAAAATAGCTACTAAATCTAACCTGCTATAATTAATCCTCTTTAAACTAGCTATAATTAAAGCTAGCACTATAATATATATTAAATTATTATAATAAACCCTTACCTAATAAGAAACTTAACACTATAATAAAATAACTACCTTACGCTCTAAGCTAGCGATAGTTAAATAGTCCGTCTCTCGTCTAAAAAAGGTAACTTTTAATATTAAAGATCCTCTAGTCTTAGAAAACACCCTAAAGTCTAGGAGTAGCTTATCTCCCTCCTAGACAACTCTACCTATAACTTAATTACCCTCTAAAATAGTAGAAGTAAAAACTAATAAACTCTCTAACCCCCCCTTTTTTAATAGAAAAAAGAAAAACCTATCTACGTTTTTCTAAAAGCTTTAATATAAACTTAAAGATAACTCTAACTAATACCCCTCTAAACGCTTTTATCTCCTATATATATACTTTTACTTAGACTGTAACGTAGTTATACTAGTTAACTTTCTAATAGATAAAGAAATTAATACTATAGATTAACTTATCTTTTTCTTAGAAGCTACATATAGTAACCTTTATAAAGAAATAACTACTCTAAGCTAACTTGCATCCCTTAAATAAGGAAAAAAAAGTTTTATAGCTTTCTTTGCTAAATTCTAATAATATACTGCTAATATAGGCCTAAATAAAATTAATTTAATTACTTTCTTCTGTAACTCTCTATCCCCTAAACTAAACTAAGTAATAGTTAGTAAGGCCCTACCTTAGAGTTTAAATACTTACGCTAACTTAATTACTACTTATAATAATAATATAAGATTCCTCCCTATTATTACCTCTCTATACTACTTTTAGACTGCCTCTACTTTAACTAGACACCCTAACGCTATAGAAATTAATTTATCTTACGCTCCTATTAGTTCTAAAAAACGTAAAGACTCTAAAAAAAAAGGCCTCTACTTTAAGTATAGAAAGTATAGCTATATCTCTTAAAACTACTCTATCCTGCTCCCCTAAGTAAGAGTAGGTAGTATACCTATCTACGCCTATTCTATTTTACCTTTAACCTACTACTAAAATAGTACTAAATTAATACTATCTTTCTAAAGCTCTTTTTAACGTTTAAAAAGAAGCCGTAGCTAAAGCTCTAAGCACTTATAAAAAGACTTATCCTAGTATTAAGTCGCTCTCTAGGACTAATTTAACACTAGATTTCTACTAACTTCTAGACTGCTTTTCTAAATAATAATTAGAAATATTAAGTAAATATGCCTATATTATTATAAAAAGGACGTGTCTCTAAGGTAGTTTATACCCTAATTAACTCTAGAGTAAATAGTATTAGTTACATTAACTAAGAACTAGCGCGTAAACTAAATCTCTAACTAACTCCCCTACACTAAATAATACACCTAACTAAATTTAATAGAAAATAACTTAAAGGAGGTTCTATTTTATATAAGACCTCTATTATGCTTATATACTAATATTATATTAAGAGGATTAACCTCTACGTAATAAACACTAGATAACATAATTTAATACTTAGCTAACTATAGCTATATTAACACTAAGTCGCGTTTAATTACTAGAATTAAGTTCTAAAGTTTAACTTTTTCTATTACTAGGCCGTCTACTTACGTAAATACCTATATAAAACCTAAACCTAATCTGTCCCTAACTTTAATATAGGAACTCTAACTAAACTATAAACCTAATCTAAATTGCCCCCGTTTCTTAATAAACCACCTATAAATATTAACTATATTAGTTCTGCCCCCTTCCTAATGCTAGCCTGTTAACCTAACTATAAGATTTTTACTATCTTAATTACTAATATTAATAAAGCTCTTACGCCTAAATTATATACTAACCTAAAAATAAAAGTACCTACTAAGTACTACAACTTATTATATATCTTCTCCTAATCTAAAGCTAATAAGCTCCTAACCTAACGCCTATATAATTACTAGATTAAACTTAAACCTAGTAAATAACTAGGTTATAGACTACTATATAGAATATCCTTAAATAAGCTAAAAGTACTTTAAAAGTACCTTAATAAGAACTTAGAAAAGGGGTTTATATAAGCTAGCTCGTCCCCTGTTACCTTACCTATACTTTTTATAAAAAAGCTAGAAGGCAGCCTTTAATTCTGCGTTAATTACTATAGACTAAATACCCTAACTATAAAAAACTAATACCTAATCCTTTTACTATAGAAAACCCTTAATAGGTTAAGTAAGGCTAAGTTTTATACAAAACTTAACATTATTACTAGGCTGGTAAATAGGTAGCTCTACCCTAGGGTTAGGTTAGTTTAGGTAGGGGCCGCATTAACCTTAGGTAGTGGTTGGGTTGGGGTTAATTAAAGCTTAGGTAGGGGTTAGGTTAGGGTTAATTAAAGCTTGGGTAGTAGTTAGGTAGGGGCCTGTTAAGGTCGTAAAGCTACGCCTCTTAAGGTAAGCGGGAATACACTCTCTTATATATAATTTTATTACTATAAATTATACTAACTACTAAAAAAGCTAATAATATATTATTACGTAATTAAGATTATATATTTATAGTTACGTAACACTAATTAGCCTACTTAGTATAATTAGGACTACTAAGTAGTACTAATTACTATAATTACTCTGCTTTACACTATATATATAAGAATAAAATAAGACGCCTTTATAGCTCTTATATTTACTTTAAGTTAGCATCTACTTCTTAGAAATATAATTTATTGTATTATTGCTCTGCCTTCTATCTACTATTAATACTCCTCTATTATTTATCTATAAAAACTAACTTAAGACTCTTTAGATCTTAACATTGTAAATACCCTTAAGATGTCTAGCATAAGTACTAACAACTATATAGAAGATTCTACCTATACCCTTAACGTTTAGGAAGAAGAAGAAATTCCTACTAACGTTTAAGTTAAATAACCTAACACCTACTATAGTAAAAGGATTAAACTTAACTAATAGATCTTTTAGTTAGAACTTTACTTTAAGTTTAATAAAAAAATTAATAAGATTAAAAAGGCCTACGTCGCTGCTACGTACATGCGCAACGACGCTTATAAATAAGTTGCACTATACCTTACTAAATATCTAGGACCTATATTTAAGGAAAAGAACGCTAACCTTTTTAAAGACTAGGAGATCTTTAAAACTAAACTCTATTAAGTCTTTAGAGTTTTTAATAAAAAGAATAAAGCTATTAAAGAACTCTAGAAACTCTATTAAACCTATGCTATAGCTAACTATACTATAAAATTCTAACACTATATAGTTTAGATAGACTAGGAAAAGAATACTTTTATAACGCTTTATTAATAAAGACTTAAGCTAAAGGTTAAAAAAAAAACTTATAAGGTCTAGCGCCGTAATTAACACTTTAGAAGAACTTTATAAAAAAACTATTTACATTAATAACAACTTATTTAAATTAAATATAGAGATCTATAGGAGATAAGAATATAAGAATGCTTATAGGAACCCTAATACTAAAGCTCTACGCTACTTTCCTTAAGGGAAAGGATAAGCTATACCTATTAAGTAATAGAACTAATATTCTTATAAAATAGACTAGACCTATAACGTTAATACTATAGTTAAGTTTAAGTTAACTAGCTATAAGGGTAGAAAGAGTAATAAGAGTTAGAGTAAGGACTCTAAAGGGATTACTTACTACGTATATAATAAAACTAGCTACATAGCTAGGAACTACTATTTAAAGAATAAAGTTACATAGTACGTTAACGTTATACTTAAAGCTACGGACCCTAGAAAAAACGTAGAAGAATTAGAATAGAAAGTTATTACTTTAGATCCAGCTAAAGAACCTAGTAAGGGACGTCTCCTTACAGACTACCCTAACTCTAAAGATATATAAAGTAATAATAAGGATAGGGTAATTAGATTAATGCAAAGCATAACTAGGCCGTAACCTAAGTTTAAATAGAGAGTATAGCCTATAGCATACTAGCTTTACCTAGCCTAAAAAGATAGTCTAGAAGGCTCTATAAAATATAATAGTAAAAAGATAATATAATAAGCTAATAATATACTATCTAAAGAATATAACCTATAGGAAGAACTATCTAGCTTTAGACTAGTTATAACAAATAGCGAAAAATAATTAGAAGCACTAGCCCTTAATAGTTACTACGCACTAGATAAAGTAAAAATACTAATAGTCTACTTTTCTATATAATAAAATAACTATACCTTAGATAAAAGAAATAGTAAATACGCTAGTTTATTATAGACTGCTTATTACTACTACAACTATTATATTTACGTATTAGATAAATACGTAAGATATTTCTCTAGTTTACTAAAGGAAATATGTAAAAAAGAAAATTAGTATTAATGCATAAAGGATATTTATCTAAAACATCTATACAATAAATAAATTAACGCTAACTTCCCTAGGGCAACTATAGAATAAATAGTTAATAGATAAATAGTTATTAACCAACAATGCATAAATAGATACTAGTAAGTCTACCTTAATATAGTATACTATAGCTACTATTAAGAGAAGTGTAACAACGGTTTTAGACCTAATATTTCTTTTTTAGACTAATAATTAGTCTAAGGACTACTAAAAGTTACGTTTACACTATAATAATAAATAAGAAAGTACTAATTTAACTTATAGTTAAGTTAAATAGACATTAATTTAAGGTATTAATTAATTTAGAATCCGTAGTTAACCTTATATCTAGAAACGTAGTTAGGAAAGCTAGACTTTCTACCTATTAAAAGAATATAAAATACAGAATTATCCCTACTACCGGAAAGCGTTTACCTAAAAGAATAGAGGTAGTTTTTAAAACTAACCCCACGTTTATAAAAATTAATAGACACTAGGAAGAGATTATTCTAGATGTTTTAGGAACGGCCACTTTTAATATTATCCTAGGACTCCCCTAGTTATAAAAGTATAATCCTAGTATAGATTAGTCTAAAAGGACACTTTTATTAGCGAATTGCACCTATATATATAATTTAAAGCCTACGCACCGCACGTAATAAGTAGTAGATAAGAAGACTATTAATATAATATAGAAGGCTTTAAATAAGACGCGCCTAGAGAGAGTAGTTAACTCTTTAGATACTAAATAGTTACTAGGTTATAAAAAGAAAGTTAAGAAGAAAGACACACCTCCTAAAGTCCCTGTATAGTATTAGAAGTATAAAGTATTATTTAAGAACTTAGAACCTAAGCTTAAATTACTTAAGTATTAGCCCTAGGACTATAAAATAGTCCTTAAAGATAAAACAAAACTACTATTTAACCTATTACGCCTAAAATCTAAATTAAAGCTAGCAGCTATATAAAAATACATTAAAAAATAACTAGTAAAACAATATATATAACCTTTAACGTTACTAGTAGCATATAAAACCCTTTTTATTAAAAAAAAGAATAGAAAGCTATAGATGTGTATAGACTACCGTAAGACTAATAATAATATAATTAAGAATTAATACCCGTTACTAAATATTAAAGAATTATAACACAGACTTATAAAGGCTAAAATCTTTATAGTAGTAGATTTATAAGATAGATACTACCTAATATAAATAAAGAAAGGTAAAGAATAGAAAATAGTATTTCGTATATAATATAGACACTTTAAGTATACTATTATACCTTTTAGACTTACTAATACACTAGCTACGTTCTAAGCTCTAGTTAATAACGTCTTATAAGAGAGATTAGATATCTTAGTTATTACGTACCTAGATAATATTCTAATCTACTTAGAAAATAAAGAAGACTATAAAGAATATATACACTAGGTGTTCTAGAAGCTATAGAAAGCTAACCTATAGGTATAACTAGAAAAATGCAAGTTCTATAAGAAATAAGTTAAGTTCCTAGGATTTATAATCTAGGAAAAAGTAATTAAATAGAATCTAGAGAAAGTATAAGTTGTTAAAGAATAGCTACAACTAAAGAACCTAAAAGACGTATAATTCTTTATAGGATTCTACAACTTTAATTAAAAGTTTATTAAAGACTTCTTAAAGATTTTAATCCTACTTATAAAACTTATAAAAAAGGAATAACTATTCTAATAGATAAAAACTAAAAAGTAAACATTTTAGACGCTTAAGAATATATATATTTTAGCTCCTATACTAATTATATTTTAATTAGGAAAACTAATATAACTAGAAACTAATGCCTTAGACTTTATATTAGGGGTATATATTATATAAAAAAAGGATAGGAGATAGCACCCTATCGCGTACTACTTTAGAAAGTTTATAGCTATAGAAAAATAATACAATATCTATAATAAAAAACTAATAGCTATTATTAACGCCGTATAATATTAGAGAATTTACTATAAAAGCTACGCTAAACTTACTATCTATACTAATTATAAGAACCTAGTTACGTTTATAACTACTAAAAATCTAAACTAATAATAAGTTAGATAGTTAGAAAAACTAGGATAATTCTAATTTAAAATAGTATATACACTAAAAAAAAATAATAGAAAAGCTAACGCACTTAGCTAATAAATAGATATCGTAAAAAAGAAAATAGAAGTACGCTAAGTAATTCTATAAAAGAACTAAAATAGAACTATAGGACTATACTAGTTTAGAAACGTTAACACTACTCTAAGGATTACTAATAAGGTACTAAAGAATTAGTAAGAAAAGATTATCTAATAATACTATAATAATCCTATATACAGATATTTAGGAATTAAAAAGATAATAGAAGCTATATAACGAAACTATAACTTTCTAAATATAAAAGACAAAGTTACAGAATATATCTAAGTATGTAATAAATGTAAAAAAAATAAATATAACACGCACGCATAATACAGAGAAATGCAACCTATACCTATATTAATAGCACCCTAGGAAGATATCTCTATAGACTTTATAATAGGATTTTTAGAATTATAAGACCCTATTACTAAAGTATAGTACAACTCTATACTAGTTATTATAGATAGATTTACTAAATACGCACTTATAATTCTATTCTATAAAAACTACTCTATAGAATAGTTAGGTTATATTATCCTAGATAAGTTAGTATAAAACTACAGGATACTAAAGATAATTATTAATAATAGAGATAAGCCTTTTACATCTAACTACTAGATAACCTTAATAGCTATAATTAGAATAAAAAGAAAACTATTAATAGTATATTATCTAGAGATAGATAGATAAATAGAACGTACAAATTAAATAATAATTACGTACCTATAGCTATATAGTAACTAGAACTAGAATAACTAGGTTTCCTTATTACTAATAGTATAGTTAGTTTATAATAATAAATAATTAGAATTAATAGGTAAAACACTGTATTTTGTAAACTATAAGAAACACCTAAATCTTTTTAAATAAATATTTCTAATAATAAAAATAGAAAAAGCCCTATAAATAGTAGATAAACTTAAAGAAACATATAAGAAACTAAAGGAAAACATACTTAAAGTATAATAATAATTAATCTCTTATATTAATAAAAAAAGAAAAATAGCACCTTAGCTAAAGAAGGGAGATAAGGTGTATTTACAAATAATAAATCTACGTATAAAAGAACTAAGCAAAAAACTAGATTATGTTAAGGTTAGACTATTTTTAATTAATACTGTTATTAGCTTAGTTAACTACTAACTTAAGCTCCTAAAAGATGCTAAAATATACCTAGAATTCTATGTAAAACTACTAGAACCCGTAAACCCTAATATACTATTATAAAAAATATTTTATTATAAAGAAAAAGAAACTAATAAATTTAAAGTTAAGAATATACTATAACTACGGTTAAACCGCAAAAAAAAAGAATACCTAATTAAATAGAAGGGCTACCTACTAGAAGATAACACCTAGGAACCTAAAAAACACCTATTAAATTATTAGTAAAAGATTAGGTAATATAATAAAAAATAAATAGTATTACTAGTAAAGAATAATTAAAAGAAACTTACTAAACTAAGACCTAAAAGATATAGAGATAGTAGAGGGGAGGAAACTAAAGGTTTTCTAAAAATTATTAGAAAGGCCTTTAAGAGCACTCTAAGTAGACAGACCTAAAGTAAGACTAGGACCCTTTAAAGGGTTAAGAGAAAGTAGCTCTTATACTTCTACCTCTTTAATAGCTCTCTTCTCTACTATAATAGCTTTTTTAGTATACTGGTCTAATAAGTCTATCTGCTAGTATAACCTCTTTTTTTAGGTCTAAGTAACATAGAGGTCCTCTAGCGCTTTCTCTTGCGCTCGTATAGCTACCTATTATTCTTTATAAGTTTCTTTTATTTACGCTACTAACTTTTCCCTTTTAGATAATAAATACTTAAACTTTAATTCTATAACGCGTATATTATAACGCTAGCCTTAATAAAGATACTTGCTGCACTTCCTAGAACAAACATATACTCTATAGATTTACTTATACTTCTTATAAGTTGCGTATTTCTTAACTATAACTTTTTTAAAGAATTCTATAAATTTAAATAACTAGTAGCGGCGTTTAGTGCTAGAAGGTTAGGGATACTTAGGTATAATAAGATTACTAATAATAATATAAGAAGTGTTAATAGAGTTACTACTAGAAAATCTTTAGGACGAAGCTAAAAAAAAGGGAGGTAATGTTAAGGTTATAAAGCTACGCCTCTTAAGGTAAGCGGGAATATACTCTTTTATATATAATTTTATTACTATAAATTATACTAACTACTAAAAAAGCTAATAATATATTATTACGTAATTAAGATTATATATTTATAGTTACGTAACACTAATTAGCCTACTTAGTATAATTAGGACTACTAAGTAGTACTAATTACTATAATTACTCTGCTTTACACTATATATATAAGAATAAAATAAGACGCCCTTATAGCTCTTATATTTTCTCTAAGTTAGTATCTACTTCTTAGAAATATAATTTATTATATTATTACTCTACCTTCTATCTATTATTAATACTCCCCTACTATTTATCCGCAAAAACTAACCTAAGACTCTTTGGATTTTAATAGGGCCGCATAGACCTAGGTAGTAGTTAGGGTTAGGGTACCTAAATGGGTATATATTTAAAATATATATTTAATATATATTAGCTTACTAAGCTGTATTAAATATTGTAATTTATAAAATATATATATAAAAAGAAAGTATTTATTACGCTTATTTATTACTATTACGTCTTAATTAAGTAATTTATTATATATTATATATTACAATTAGTAAGACCCAAGGGTACCTAGATTTTATAACCCAACCCCAACCTAATTTTTTTATACCCTAACCCAACCCCTACCTATTACTAGCGCGAAAAAATTAGGTTAGGGTTAGGTTAAGGTTAGGTTAGCTTATGTAAGACCTTAACCCTAACTTAACCTCTACCTATTTACTAGCCTAATTATTACTACTTTTAATAAGCTCTAAATAGCTAAAAGTAATAAGTAGCTTACTACGTTCTAGACCTAATACAGCCTATTTAAGTATCTAGTTATACTTTTTAGATTAGTAAACGCCCTAAGCACGTTTTAGCACTACGTAAATAACGCTTTACACCTGTATCTAGATATATTCTATACCGCGTATATTAATAACATTTTAATATATAGTAATAACTTATATAAATATAAAAAATACGTAAGGCTAGTGCTAAAAGTAATAAAAAAAGCTAGATTATAACTTAACGTTAATAAATGCAAGTTCTATAAGTTTAAAGTTACGTACCTTAGGTACGTAATATCTATAAATAGTATCTAAATAGACCTTAAGAAGGTCTAAGTAGTTATAAATTAGGAATACCTATAGAACGTAAAGGACGTACGTGCTTTTATTAGGTTTTTAAATTTTTACTAATAATTTATTAATAACTTTTCTAAACTAGTAAGCCTTATAGTAAACTTTACTAAAAAAGACGTCTAATTTAAATTTAATTCTACCTATAGACACTCTTTTAATTAGCTAAAGCGCACCTTTACTTATTAGGGACCTGCTTTAGCCTTAGATAAGTTACTAGGGTTAGCGTAAAGGGGAAGTAATAGAAGTATAATATTACGTGGATAGGTGGTAGTTAGTAACCGTTAATAGGTATAATATAATATAAATTCTAAATAATAAATGTTAAAAGTAAGGTAGCTTTTTAGTTAAAAGATTAAATTAATAATAAGGACTATCTAATAAGTGTAATGTGTGCTTACTATATACTAAAGGAATCTTCTTACTCTATTACTTTATAGCTTTATAGCTCTATTAGTATAGAAATAATAAAGCGTAGAGTTATAGAGCTGTTACGTAACCTTTTTATTACGTACCTATATTATAGTCTACTTTAGGTCTAAAATCCTAGTTCTTATCTGCATCGTGCTACTTATAGTAATTATTAAAATTACACTTATTATAAGTACTAAGAGTAATTCTATAAGGCACAGCCGTAACACTATCCCCCTTTTTATACTTAGTCCTTAAGTTTATCTACTCTAAAGATTAGGATTTATTAGTACTATAGCCCTACTTAATATTATTAGGCGTACCTTTACTTATTATATTTTTTTATAAGACTAAATCTAGATTATTTTTTACTAATAGAGTTTTTTATAATAGGGTCGCGATGTACCTTAAATATTCTTGTTATACTAAATTAGGGCTTCTTTATATTAGTTCTCCTATAGATAGTTAGTATTATAAGGTATATATTTATACTAATATACGCGGTTCTTATAAGGTATTATCTGTTTCTTTATCTAAAGGTGTGTTTATTCCTAAAAGTAAAATGCGCGCGTTTAGGCTTATTAATATTAGTAAGATCTATTAATTATGCTAAAGAGTTAATATAGCGTTAGCTTAAAGAGGCCTATTGTGCCTAGAAGGAGCTCTTAGATAAACTAGCAGAGGCTTATTTAAAAGTTTAGCGTCTTAAAAAATAGAGAGAATATTTTTATTTAAAGTCGGCGGCTTAGTTTTATATAATAGAGGCTAAGCTAGATAAAGAGGAGGCTAAGCTTTAGTAGACTAGTTAGTAGGTTAACCTAGAGCTAGTCCCTAATTAAGACGTCGCTGCTAACGCTACTCTTAGTAGCGCTCCTTTTAATTTATAGCTAGGTAAAGGATTTCTATTATTTTTTAGTTTTCTTTATTTAATAGGGTTAGGCGAAATTCCCTTAACTTTTTAGGGTAGTTAAGGCCGTCCTTAGGTTCCTATAAATTATCCTAGGGTTTTCCTTTATTATCTGTACCTGTCTATTTAACTAGGTAGTAGTTCTTCCTATTCTGGATTTAGTGTCTCATAATTCTATTAACTTCCTACTTTTAGTCTTATTATCTATAGGTGTTAAACTTGTATACTACTAGTTTAGTATTCTAAGATGCTTTTTCTAAGAGTGATACGTAGAATGTTAGGTGAACCTGCATATTTTTTAGTAGTTTTAATCTGTATGTAACTAGCGTAATTTATTTAATAATTTTGTATAGGCTGATTTTTACGTAGTCTAATTTTTAGCTAGGTCGCTTACTTTTAATATTTTTTCGTCTTAGCCATACTTTTTCCCCCTTTTTAAAATTAGGTCCCTCTTTATAGTGTTAGTTGTAGTATTTTCCTATCTATTAGTTTAGGAATTCTGCGTCTATCTATAGTTAATTATAAATATTCTTAATTCTTTAGACGAATACTTTACTATTTATAGTCTATGCATATACTTCTTTTAGTAGATTGTACGCGTTTAGATTAAATCTATAGTTTATAAAGAATGGTGAGATTCCTGTTACTACGTTTTTTAAACTATTATATGCTAGTTATGCTATTAGTAATAGTGCTACCTAGTTGTTCTAGTTATAGTTAAGGTAGTATCTTAAGTACTACTCTACTATTTAGTTTATTCTTTTAGATTATCTATCTACCTATAGATAATATACTGTTGTTATACTATATTTAATTCCTATTATCTTTATAATAGTGTCCTAGAGTTTTAAATTAAATTGTTTATCTCTGTTAGAGATAATCTTATCTAGAATCCTATGCTTACTAATAATTGTCTCTATAATTTTATAGGCTACTTTTTCTATACTGTACTTCTTACTATAGGGTTTAAAGTATATATACTTTATAAGCTTCTCTACTATAGTTATAATTTTATTGTACTTAACTTTCGTTATAGGGTCCTTAGACTTTAGTAAGTATATAATAAAGTTAATTATAATTATTCCCTATAGTTATTTAGGTACTTCCACTAGTTGTAGTGTTCTGTATAGTGCGTGTCTATTATATTTATTCCTATAGCAGTCTTTATAATCCCTAAAGACTTCTATTACTATTACTTTAGCCTTAGGTATATAGTACGTCTTAAGTAGTTGTTTTAAGGTTTTTTTAATTCCTTAGTGTCTATGTATAGGTAGTTTATAGAACTATTATATAAATTCTTTTTATATTTTTACTAGAACGTAGATTCGTCTATAATAGATATATAGTCTATCCTTTTTTTCTTCTTATTCCTAGTTAATACTAGTATCCCTTATTATTTCTAACCTAATCTATTTATTTAGTTTGCTATTTTTTTGTTCTGTGTTAGCTGCTACCTTATCTAGGATAAGGTTACCTTACTCATTCCTTATTAATATTATTTTAGTTACCTTAACTTCTTTCTAGAGGTTTAGTTGTCTGCTTAGAGTATCTACTAGCTAATTCTTAGACCCCTTAACATAGATAATCTTAAAATTAAATGTAGATAAGAATTCCTACTACTTTGTATGTCTTTAGCTTAGGTCTTTGTTTATTATAAATCCTATAAGATTTTTATAGTCTGTATAGACTTTTATAGTATGTTTTACCTCTTATAGGTATACTCTTTACTATTTAAATGCCTTATAGATTACTAGTATTTCTTTGTTATAAATAGGGTAGTTAAGTTCTAATAGTTCTATTTACTTTAAGAAGTATTTAACTAGGTGTTTTTAATCCTTATTTAGATCTTGTTGCATTAGTATAATCCTATATACTAAGTTAGATGCGTCTGTCTTTACTATCCCTAGCTATTCTAGGTTAAACATCCTTATAATAGGGTGTTCTAAGAACCGTTTCTTAATTTCCTTAAATAACCTCTAGCATTCTTCTATTTACTTAAATGGTACATCTTTCTTTATAAGTTTTATAATTAGTTTAGTAAGGTGTAACTATCTAACTATAAACTTCTTATAGAAATTTGCTAGTCTGTTAAATTATTAAATGTTAGTAACGTTCTTTAGTATAGGCTACTCCTTAATCTATTTAACCTTTATTAGGTTTAGCTCTATTTTCCTAGGTTTAATAATAAACCCTAAAAAGTTAGTCTTTCTAGTATAAAATTCGTATTTCCTTATTTTTATAAAGAGGTGGTTTTTAGCTAGTTGCCTTAAGACTTCGTGTACATACTATATGTATTTTTCTTTTATTTCTAAAAACACTAAGATGTTATCTAAATAGGTAAATATAAAGATGTCTAAGTGTTCCTTAAGCACGGTGTTAATCTAGTTTTAGAATACTGCTAGTGTATTAGTAAGCCTAAATAGTATTACTAGGTATTTGTATAAGCTATATTAAGTTTAAAAAGCCGTCTTCCACTTATGCCCTTCCTTAACCCTAATTTAATAATAGGCGTTAGCTATGTCTAACTTTGTAAATATAGTGGCTTTTCTTATCCTATCCTGCATTTTATCTATATAAGGTAAAGGGTATTAATTTTTTATTATTATGGCGTTGGTTTTCCTGTAGTTAATGTAATATTATTTATCTTTAACCCTTTTTTTATCTGCGAAGGTCGTCCTATATAATATTAATAATTTAGATAGGCGTATCTACTGTTTCTTAAGTGCTATATTAATGTATTCTTATTTAATTTTTAATTCTTCTTTAAATTTCCTATAAATAGGTCCCTATTTAGCAGTTTTGCCTTTTTCTAGCTGAATTTTAATATCTTATTTTTTATATTCTAGGAGGTAACTTTCTAGTTCCTAGAGTAGTTTCTCCTATTTCTTATATTTTTTAGGGAACTTCCTAACGTAAGTCTTGATGTTTGCTTTTAGCCTTTCGTTTTAGTATCTAATTTCTCCTATTTACTAGTTTATGTCTAGGTTTATTATTTTTAACTATAGTATTTTTAGGATTACGTTTTATTTATTATTAATCTAGGTTATATCTATTATAGTATTATAAAGTTCTAATCCTTCTAGAATAAGTGTTAAGGGCTTTATCTTAAATTGTATTAGCTTCTAGAACGGGTTCCCTTTAATAGTGTAGAGCTGTCTAAGGTACTTCTTTATAGTATATTTTATTACTTATTCCTTTATAAATGCTTTTAAAATAAAGTTTTATGTTGCTCTACTATTAATTATAATTTAGATTCTTTTTCTTTAGTAAACTCTATCTATTATTACGTATAGGCCTATGTTTTTTTATGCTTTCTTTAGTTTTAGCTAATATATTGTTCTTTTCTTTTACTTAACATGTTTAGCGTATTTATTAAATATGTATTTGTACTATAGTCTTCCTATTATACATAGTATTAGTAGATTTAGTCCTAGCTCTATTATTAGGTGTCTTTTCTATCTAGATACTAGATGCTACCTATAAACTTCTTCTGCAGTAATGGCTTTATTTAAGTTGTATCTAATTTTTTGTATAGGCTATGCTTTATGTTTCTTTTTTAGGGTTTTGTGTATTTTGCAGCTTGCTTTAATATATAACACCTAAGCTACCTTATAGTGTGCGGGGTGCTTCCTTTAGATCCTAATATTATTCTTTTCCTAGTACGTGTTATTATTTAGTTTGTTTTTAACCGCTATATAGTATTTAATAATCTTTCTTAGCGTGTAGGCGTTATTAATCTAGTTTATTTTTTTAGAGAGTCGCCTCTATTTTTATTAATCTAGTATGTCTATTACTACTATAAATTTATTCTCTACCTAGTTTTAGAATAATGTAAACCTTATGTTTGTAGGGTAACGAATTTTCTATTATTTGTATACCTCTTTAATTATTATTATATATTTACTTTTTTCTATAAATCTCTACCTGGATTCTAGTTCTTTGTTGTTATCTATACTTTAGTTTCCTAGGATTAAGGTATATTCTACGTCCTTTAATCGTTGTTTTAGCTTACGCTATTTTTCTATTTCTATACTCTTAGCTTTAGAAGAGCTTTTATTTTCTATTATAGCTAATAGTGTTAGTATAGGGTATTTAACGGTGTCTTTTAACTCTATATTAATCTCTTTTTTAGATTCTACTTATTTACGGGTTCTATCCTTGCTTACTACTATTTTCTTACGTATTTCTTTTAGAAACTAGCTATTCCTTTATTTAGCTTTAATATGTACTAGGTAGTTATCTTTATAGTAATAGGTCTAGTGTAGTTTAGCGTGTTTACTATTTACCGCGATTTTTTCTTTAGATCCTTCCTCTTTAGGCTTTTTATCTTTAGAAGTCTTATTTTAGTTTTCTTTTTTCTTACTATAATATTTCCTAGTAAAATGTCCTTTCTTTCTATAGTTGTAGCATTTAAGGTTTTTCTTCCTTTTATTTTATTTAGGGCTGTTTTTACTTTTATAGTTTTTAGCGTAGTGGCCTTTCTTACTATAATTAAAGTATTTAAAGTCCTTCTTTTTAGACTTTTCGTCCTTATTTGCATTAAGGATTATAGGATTTCCCTAGTCCTAGTTATTTTAGCTATACCTAGGCTAATTCTGTTGCTACTAATGTAGCCTATTATTAATTATTATTGCCTGTTTCTTTAAGGCATTAAGAGTTATTAGTTCCTTTATACAAATTATCTTGTATTAGATGTTTAACTTAAGTCCCTTGTAGAACCTATCTATAAGTAACTTCTTATTCTAGTTGGTGTTTATTAAGAGCTGCTTAAAGGTTAAGATGTAGTTTAGTAATCCTTTAGTTTGTTTAGGTTAAAGGAGTAGCCTTATAGACTTTTTCTTAACGTTTTTGTCTCTAAAGGCGCTTTTTAGTTTCTAGATAAAGTACTTATAGTTACTAAAAATAGCTATAGTTTCTGCCTTCTATTTGTCTACTACGTTTGTTTAGTAATCTGTATTATAGGGTTTAAACTAGTTAGTTGCCTTATTCTTGAAATGTGCCAATATATACTATACTTTCTATGTTTTAGTCTTAATTTATATGTCTAGGTTAAGATGTAGGGCAGCCGTTAAGAGGAATCCTCTAAGCTTGCTACAGGTTCCGTTAAACTTCTTAAGTTCTAGTAACTTAATAGGTTTTCTAGTTACTTAGTTCTTAAGTCGTGTAAGAATATCTAAATTAACTCTTTATCTAAGATTAAGTGTCTTAATTTATACTTTATTCTAAATTAAATAGTTCTAGAGTTCCTTATTCTAAATTAGGAGCGCTTAAATTACTTATTTTAGTTTTTCTTTTTTTATATTAAACTTGTTAACTATTGCTTTAAGCTTAGCTATATTAGTAGCATCTAAGCTATACGCTAATATAGGAGTTTTTCTATAGTGTTGTCCTGTAGATATTATTTTAGCTTAGACTGTACGCTACTTACGCTTTAGCTCTTTTAAGACTTAATTGTTAAAATGTTAGGGACCTGCTTTAGCCTTAGATAGGTTACTAGGGTTAGCGTAAAGGGGGAGTAATAAAAGTATAATGTTACGTAGATAGGTAGTAGTTAGTAACCGTTAATAGGTATAATATAATATAGATTCTAAATAATAGATGTTAAAAGTAAGGTAGCTCTTTAGTTAAAAGATTAAATTAATAATAAGAACTATCTAATAAGTGTAATATGTGCTTGCTATATACTAAAGGAATCTTCTTACTCTATTGCTCTATAGCTCTATAGCTTTATTAGTATAGAGATAATAGAGCGCAGAGTTATAGAGCCGTTACGTAACCTTCTTATTACGTGCCTATATTATAGTCTACTTTAGGTCTAAAATCCTAGTTCTCGTCTGCATCGTGCTACTTATAGTAATTATTAAAATTACACTTATTATAAGTGCTAAGAGTAATTCTGTAAGGTATAGCCGTAACATTACTAAAGCCCTAATCCTCTAATACTTTAACCTTAACCTCCTAATTCTTATAGAAGCTAACGCCTCTAATTACGTTATAGTAGGCGTACTATCTTAGACTAACTCTAATAGGATTACTTACTCTATTACCTACTTCTCTAAGTATATAAGTCCTACTAAAGGTAACTATAAGATCTATAATAAAAAACTACTTACTATTATATAGTATTTTAAATAGTAGAGACCTAAACTTAAAAGTGCCGCGTTTTTAATCTAAGTCCTAAGTAATAATAAAAACCTCTAGTACTTTACTATAACTAAACAACTAAGCTACTAATAGGCTTATTAATCTAAATACTTATTAAGATTTAACTTTATAATAACGTACTAACCTAATAAGAATAAAAAAAAGCCTAACGTACTAACCTATAGGTCTGTTACGATCCGCCGTCTTCAATGACCTATGATGAGTGGAAGCACCATGGACAGAATTACCATGCAGACTACGAGGGGTAGCTGCATGTAATTC
>KZ805403.1:65954-131866 GCA_003073855.1 Periconia macrospinosa
AAGACCATACTCTCGGAAACTAACTGCGTAAGCAGGGTGGCTCACAAACTTAGGCACCGAGTCCTACATCATCAACTAAGAATAGACTTGTGGTACAAATATAAAGGAAACTTACGCTAGCCATTAATTCAAAGACGGCGCTCCGCGCCTGCCTAAGCAAGCTCACAGCCTCATCCAGGCTCTTACTCAATTCATTTGGTTTTTCAATGACATGTTTCAATAGGGTAGCGAGTAGAGATGTTAGTACAAGGTGTGGTAAGAGCTTCCATAGGCTGAACGTTATACGCTAGATTTGTACTGGGGAGCCATATTAGGATGAATTGTCAGACCCACAGTGGGGGCCAAAAAAAAGACCCGCTGGGCTTCAAAGCGCTCATATTTGAAAACGGTGCTAAGCAATTATATCAGCAGATTTAGTGTGGAATATTGTTGCTGAGTCATGTAGCATGTCTAGCGCGTCCGTCTCACGATCCTCTTCTACAGCGACCTTCGTACTCGCAATGCGGTACAACATGCGGCGATGTCTATATCCCGAGCCTCTGTGACACAGGATCGAAAGATCACACCGCCTTCGAGCTTTGCAGACTTGCCCTCGACGTCCCCGCTGACAGACGAAAAGCAGTTCTCGCGAAGAATAATCCAGACTATGAGATCAGCAAATGTAAATTAAATCTAAGTCTCTTTGTGCAACTCTAAATACACATGAAAGGGCCAGAACGTACCAGCCTGCAACTCCGCCCTCCTACACTTCACGTTGCATATAGATGGCATAATCGTTTAGCAGATAACGGAGAGTGTGCTAGCAGGAATACGATGAAATGATGACAAGATACTGATATCATCGGACTTTTAGACTGTCATTGAGTGAGTGTAGGTGGCTTGGACTGTTGTCATGGGAGCATCTTAGCCGGTGAGATCTATCCAATATAACGGAGTACATCTTCCTTCATACCGTCGCTCACTGGAAAAGATTTACACTGGCCATGTTTTGAACCATGGGAACATGTCCTACTACCTGCATCGCACCATCCATGGCACACAGTGAAACCGTAGATTTGCCATACTGACAACTATGCGATGTAATTTGATCAAACCGCATTCGAACTAACTCATCTGATCCCCAACAGTATAATTAGAAGTGCCATTCAACGAAAATAAGTCTCGCAACTCAACTCCCGCCAGAGCGAATTACAATGGCTTATTATAAATCCCTCGAAAACCAACTTCAATATTCTTTCCACGATGTTCACCTCCTCGAAGAAGCTTTCACGGCAGCTGGAGCTGTGAAGTCGAGGCCCGATGTTGATGGAGATGTGTCGGGCAATAAGCGCCTTGCTTTAATTGGGGATGCTGTTTTACGGCTGAGCGTCTTGGAGGAATGGTTTCCCAGTGGGGAGAACACCGGTAAGTGTGAGTAACATACCCGAACTTAACTGACAAAGAGAAGAAGTCGGACACAACATGGTACAGGAATTCGGCACAAACGAAAAACTCAAGGATATTGCGAAAGAATGGAGGTTGACGAAATGGTTAAAAGAAAACCCCTGCCAGGCGGGACAGGAAGCCACAACTACGCTTGCCTCTACGGTAGAAGCAATTATAGGAGCGGTGTGGTTAGACTGTGACCGAGACTTGTTGGAGGTGCAGCGGCTTATAAAGCGCTTGCAAGAGTAGTGACGTTGTACTGAAGGGATTTTTGTGTCATTGCAACTTATTCATTCATTACATCACGGAAGTGCTCATTTTGTCGTTTAACACATTCTTTTGTTGTTTGCTAGGCTTCGTAGAATGATGCTTTTTTAAATGCCAAGTTGCAATAGCAGGATTACACGGAGTATTTATGCAGCTACAAACACGTAAAGCGCTGCTCATGCTATTGTATTCTAAGTGATTGCACATCTCAAGATCTAAGTAGCATGATTAAGTGGGATTTTATGGATAGTTCCACCAGATCTTAAATAGGCGTCTGTTATTACTGGTTTGGGCGAAACTGCAGAGGTTGGCAGCTTCCAACTTGGCCAATGAATTAGATAGGAACTGCTTTGGTTCGACTCCTATAATAGCGCTAGTTTGATTTGACACTTGGAGTGAGATGCGAGGTATGCTAAAGAGCGATGATAATTCTTGTTTATCGAGGGGTCTCATTTTCACATCATCAATCATCTTCTTCGAGAGTGTTAGGAGATCTTCCAGTGCAGCTATAAGTATGCTCAATATGGGTTCAAACACTCGAGCTGCCAGAGAACGCCTTCTCGCAAATATTTCCGAGTATGAGTTCCGAGGCTACAAGTTTCGCACAATATTGATCCATACGGGTTACGCAACCAAGAAAAACTTACCGACCTTGTGCTCGCCCATGATGCCGGAAAATTCAGCGTTCACAAGATTGTTGTCTGTCCTCAATCCAAAGTCTTCTATAAAGCATGCACGGGGGGGTTTGAAGTAAGTATCGCCATCAATGTATCATTGATCGCTGACCTCTTGGTTAGGAAGAATTCAATGGTGTTATCCAGATGGGCCATGTGTCTCACGCTGAACTGGGAAAGCTGGTGACTTTCTTCTATCGGATGGATTACAACGACGACTTGCCTGATGGAACGAACCTCTCTCCTCTCCAACTTCATGTTCGCATGTTCGCACTAGCGGACCAGTACGACATTCCAGACTTGGCTACTGTCGCTGCAGAAAAATACTCATCTGAATGCTCTGCATCCTGGGTGCCGGCAGACTTCTTGGCTTCCATTCCAGACATATACGAGTCTACCCCTGCTTGTTCCAGGAAACTGCGTGACTTGGCATGTCTATCTATTCGAAGACACTTGCCTCGGTTGCTTGAAGATGAAAGTATTGCAGGACTGTATCGAGATACACTAGTCAATAACCCAGACTTTGCTAGAGATCTATTGGCAAGCTATGTCGATAATCCGCTCTGCGGGAGCTGCGCAACATGTGGACCGGATCAACCGATGGAGGCCCTTCAGACGCGGTGCAAAAAATGCAGAAAGGGAAACTCTAGCTATTGTCTATACGTATAGATTCCAGAGACAAAGACTTTCTTCCATGATGCAAAAGTACTTCTTAGTTGCTAATATTTCGAGAATTGCAGTAACGATCCAACAGTACGAGTCGAGCCTTTGGTGAAACCCAACAATAGCTCGTGTGTAATACAGCAGAGGCTGTCGCGTCGAAACTGTGCCATCCCGTTTTGGACTTATCTGCCCTTATTAGGCTTCCACTTCTGATCTTAATGCCTCCATTTCATGCTCCAGCTTAGCCAAACTCTGGCCTTGTATTACTCTCGCACAACGGTAGAAACTCGATGTTCGGATGGATGTATGCCAAATCGACCTTTGTAGAAGCCGACTTGTTCTTTGGGCGGGGGACAGAGAGCGTAAAGATGATGAGGGCGCTTGGAACGATGGCGCGCTCTCCGAGAACGCTTAGGCTGTATTTTGTTGAACGCTTACCTCCGCATCTTCTCGTTGTCCCTTTCGTTGTATTGTTGCCACAAGTTCCTTCGCTAGCAGCTCCCCCTGCTTTGGCATGACTGGCTTCGGAGTTGGATACCGCGACAACCTAGCGCTGAATGTCGGGGTTTTGGTTCAATGGCGACAGCGCGTGTAATCGGTCGAACAAGGCTTCATCATGTGGGTGCTTGGACGAGTATCGGATAATCAGGTGTCGACGCCACGTTGTATTGTGATCGCAATTTGCGGGGTGCTGTTGATGGGGTCCCGCCGAGCAGAATGATAAGGCCTCATGGCTAATGCGAATTAGCTCTTGGCACCCATATCAACCATCTAAAGCGACAAGTTGCACCACACTTCCCGACTTGTCACGTAAACAATCTTCGGCGTCTTCAGCGCAAGACGAAGCTCGGAGCAGACCATCCCGACACGCCGACTAGCATAAACAACCTGGCGTTTACGCTTAAGGTCCGTGGTTTTACAAGCAGAGCTATTTCTCTAATGGAAGACTGCTGTAAATTAGGCTTGGCAATCTTTGGCCCTCGGCATCCTAACATGATATCGTTTCGCGAAGTCCTTACAATATGGCAGCTCGAAGCCCTAGAAATCCAGGAAGAAGAGGAATTGTAAGCGGAGGGAGTTATAGTTAGCAGATTCTGTTGCCAACACACACAGGATGATGGCCGACCCGCTCCTGCCCCGACCTTGCGCTGGAGGCGATGGTTTGTCGATATAGCTGAGGAGAAGGATACAGTATGCAGCTCTAGATAGTGTATTTACACAGCATAGCCCTCAGAGCTCAAACTGGAGTACGTCTCTACGGCCCTAGAGATTGCAGTGCTCGTGTAAGGAGCCGCTGGTCGTTTGACCGTACGACAGCTGTATCACTAAAACATGCAGGGCTTTCCACCTTCGTGTGCACTTGCAACGACGGCGTTGCGCCAGTGACGCTCAACCCACTTGCCAAAGCGCAGGCTTCGATTTCCAAGGCCATCCGCATTCTACCTTATCCTGTATCTCTCCTATCTCATCGTAATCCCCTTCAACGAGCCGAGACAAGATCTCGGCTGCTGCTTGGTCTAGGAGCCGGCGCTGGTGGGCTCGAAAAGGGATGGGGACGTGGTGGGCTTGACAAGGTCTTTCGTTCGGCGATCAGCGAAGAGGGTAACAACGGATTTTGGGGCTTGAGGGCGACGTGAATGGTGTGTCTTCGTGTTGTACGTATCACTGGGCGTTGGACCGTACCTTGAAGTTGTACGATGGCTGTGTTGAGCGGTTGGGACGCGTTGGCTGACTAAACAAGCGCCGAGCCCTTGGAGTCTTGACACTGCTCCCTATCCCAAGTCGGATTTACGATAATCCGAACGCTTGTGCAATCCATACAGCCACATATCTTACAATAAATTACCCGCAGATGTATAAGTAAGACGTGCGGTGTCATCGCGCATTAGCTAGGATTAGTGGTTCGCCTCCGCTAAAAGTACCCATCAACGGGGCAGCCCCGTATAAAATTGCACCGTGCAGCGCGCATAGGGCTGATAACGACTTCCTACTAACAGAAAGAGGTTCTAGGGCTTAGACAAGGTTATTCTATAAAAAATTAGAGCAATAATAACTTAAGGTTAGCGCTGTAGGGAGAGAAGTCTATTAGGCTATAAAAGAAGGCGCTCTATAAATTAGGTTTAGAGATAATAATGCAAACGTAATTTTTAGGGAAGAGTAGATTATAGAGGTTTAGAATTAGCTATAGCAGATTATTTTTATAAAATTATAGCAATATTCGTTACGTGCATAGGCTTTTTAGTTACTAAAAGTTAAAGTACCCCTTATTTATCTTGCTATATAGTGTGTCTCGCTACGTAGTAAGGGACGTTAGTAGTTACGTAAGGAAAATATAGTAGGGCTTAATAATAAGGAAGCTAAATACGCTCTTAAATACTAAGAAGCTGTAGAAACTTTATTTATTTTTAAGTTAACTTGCTAGCATTGCCTTGCTAAGGCCTTTAACGCTGTACTATAATAGCTAGATTCTTCTCTACTTTTTTAGTGTCTAGATGCTCCTTTCTAAGGATGCGCCTCCTTTTTTCTACTACTCCCTTCTTTATTTTAGCTGCTTTGTTAAGATAACTCTAGTTTCTAAGTATAATAGTAAGGTTATTTATTGCTATAATAGTGTCTAGATGCTCCTCCCTAAGGATGCGCCTTTTCTTTTTTAGCACTTTTTTCTTTATCTTAGCTGCCTTGTTAAGATAACTCTAGTCTCTAAGTGTAATAGTAAGGTTGTTTATCGCTATAATAGTGTTTAGATACTCCTCTCTAAGGATGCGCCTTCTTTTTTCTAGCACTTCCTTTTTTATTATAGCTGCCTTATTAAGATAACTCTAGTCTCTAAGTATAATAGCGAGGTTATTTATTACTATAATAGTGTCTAGATACTTCTTGCTAAAGATACGCCTCCTTTTTTTTAGTATTTCTTTTTTTATTTTAGCTGCCTTATTAAAATAACCCTAGTCTTTAAGTATAATAGTAAGGTTACTTATTGCTAAAATGGTAGCTGGATAGTCCTTACTAAAAATGCGCCTCCTCCTATCTAACACTACTTTTTATATTTTACACCTTTCCCTCCACTTCCTAATATTGTTAAGGAATAAACCTACTCTTTTTAATTTATCTATTATACCTTCTAAGACTTTATTCCCTTAATTACCTAATATTATAAAGCTTACTATTACGTGCGGCACTACCTGCAGCTTATTCTTTAGCCCTATCCTACTACTCTCTACTATCTTTACTACCTCTACTATAAGCCTAAGCGTTGCCCGGCTATATCTAGCCTATTTATCTCTTATAAGCCTATTACACTTCTACGTATATACTAGCTTATGCATAGTATAGCTCTACTAATCCGCCTTCTACTATACTAATAAGTACTTCTATAGAACCTAGAAATACTCTTTAATTTTATACGTATCTAGTAGCTACCCTAGAGAGATAAGGCTTCTTTAGCTTATATCTTCTTTTTTATTTACTATTTCTATCTATTTGTTAATACTAAATAGTTTAAGAAAGATATTATTAAAACTTAAGAATAATAGTATTATTATTAGTACTAATACCTCTAGATATTATTTAGTAACTACTTAATATAACGTTTCCTATATTATAAGCATGCTCTCGCTATACTAATATATTAAATTTTTAGGCTTTTACTAGAGTAATTCCTACTGCCGCTACCTATATTTTAGTAAGTATACCTTAATATTAGACTGTAGCCGCGGAGTTATCCCTATATATAAGCCTGCTAGCGTAACTATAAGCGCTAAACACCTAAGCTCCTTAATAATTTTTTTAACTTTATTATTAATTTTTATCTTATTACGTAGAAGTTAAGTATATTAGTAAAAAAGCTTAATAGTATACGCTTCCTCTATTTTGCTTACCTATACTTTTTCTAGCTATATTATATCTACTACTATACTACTCTAACTTATAATAATAATATATAGAAATACTACGTTTAGGACAAAGTGTTTGTGTTTAATATCTTTTTATTCTTCGCTATATATATTGTCTGTGTGGATAGCTACTATATAGGATAAGAGTACCCGTTACCAAAATTGTTAAAGACCTTCTAAAATTTCTTGTCCCAAAAATAGGCATTACAAAGTAACCTTTTTATGTACAGGATAAAAACCTCTACCTAATAATACTAAAAGATCACGAAAAAGCGGCCGTTAAAAGGTGGGGGGGATAGGAATTAAACCTATTATCAACTACGTCTAAGCTCTACCCCTTAGTAGATTTCCTCTAGTAGGTATAGACCAATAACAAGGGTCGCCACTCCTCGCTTATAGTTACCCACCTATGTACTTTTCCACCTTAAGGGAACTTAGGGAAAATTAACTGCCATTAACGCTTGACCGCTGCGCCAACTCCCCCTAGACAAAGTGTTTAATATTAATAAAGCTATTAGCCTTACTATTATTAATAGTATTAGCACTATTAAACACTATTAGCTATAGGCCCTATTACTTATAGAACTAGCTTTTTACTTCTATTACCGCATTATTAATATTAATTATCTTTATTTTAGCTACTGTTGCTAGTTTAAATAGTATCTAATATAGGTTAATAAAGTCGCGCTCTAGTAACTTTTTGCTAGCTACTTTAATCTAGAACGTAGCTTTATACTTAGTGCGGTGCTGTTGCACGTAGTCTAGCACTAGCTACGTTTTTCTAGCTCTACTAAGTCCTTATACTATAAGCGTAGTAGTACTTACTTTAGCTGCATAGCTGTTAAGTTAGGTGTAGATCTAGTTATATAGGGCGTCGCGCGTAATAAAGACCTTAATAGGCTTAAGTAATAAGTAGGTAAACTAGCCTATATAGTTGCGCTAGCTAGTAGCAGTAGAGTTTATACATTATAAGTATAGTAAGTGTAGAGGCTATACTAGCTACTAGTGGCACTTACTAATAGTTAGGCCGACGAAATTGCCTTGGAAGACGTATCCTTCTATAACATAGGTAGGGCTAAAGCGCGAGCCCTCCTAGTGGATCTGTGCGCTATTGGGTTAGATCTATAGCGTATACTATAGACATTTAATTATAATCTAATAAGCTTTGTAGGTACCGGCCTTTTTATCTTTAGTAAGAATGCAATAAAGCTAGGGTGTAGTAAGGCTAAGGCTGAGGCTAAACCTGCGTAGCAACGTATTAGCATATTTTTATTATTTTCCTATAATGCATGCTCCTAGTATTATGCGTGTTGGAGTTTTTCTATCTTTTAAGCTTTTGTAATAAACGGAGCTATACGCACTCTAAATAAATAGGCCTTTCTATAAGTACTAACCTAGGTCTAAGCTATAAATAGTAGAGGCGTTAGATTAGGTAGGGTAGATAGTATTGCCTAAGTTTAGCCTTATTAATAATACGTATAAGTAAGGTATTTTTAGCTTATACAGGGAGACCTTAGCTAGGCGCGCCTTAAGCTAATAGTAGGTAAACTAATAATATTTGTATATTAGACGGGGTAATAACACCTAATTGTTAGTTCTTTAGCCTAAACCGCGTGATATAAATATAAACCTATTTTTATATACTGGGTCTTATAACGCTGTTTTTAGAGTCTTACTAGACTACTTTAAGAAGTTTACGTCCTTCCTAATTATGGTTTTTCACTATAGTTGTTAGCCCCGCCCCTCTACCGCGTTCTATAAGGATATATAAATAACCTCCTCTACACTAGAATACAGTAAGCTAGTAGTTATTAAAAGCCTTTAGCATATTGTTAAATCCTACAGCGACCTATTAGAACTCCCCTAGTTAATGGGTAAGTAACGGGTTTTAGTAAGTATCCTAACGAATTCGTCTTTACACTCTAATAATAGCTATAGCACTAAGGTTAAGACACTAGCCTCTTAGTATTTTTAAAGTTCCACCTAGTCTTTAGGTTTTTGGATTTAGTAAGGCGTATCTACATTTTTAGTAATTATAGCTATAGGAGATTCTTCGTTGCAAGCAGGCAATAGAATTAATAGTATTTACACAGGAGAGGTTAACTAAGAAGGATTAAAATTCAAGATAGTTAATACTAAAAAAAAGGTAAAAGTAGACTTAAAGAACCGCGTAAATAGATAGAAAGCTAAAGGTAGTCTATAAGGACAACGGCTTTAGTAACGCCGTTAGCATTTGTATAAAGCAGTTACTTGCAACTTATAAACTTTTATAGCGTTATGTTTACCCTATAGCTACTAGATAAAAATTAAATTACCTTTTTAACTAGGACGGACGTATTTCCCTTATTATAAGTAATTACTATAATACCTTTATAACTCTTATTGCTAGAATAATCTCTATAAATAAGAACCTAATTACTCTAATAGTTATGTAAGAATTACAGTAATATGTCTTACATATATTTCTATCTCGTAGAAGTTGCGTTCCAGTAACCCTTTACTAGCTACCTTCTTCTAAAACGTAGCCTTATACTAGGTGCGGTGCTGTTACACGTAGTCTAGCACCAGTTACGTCTTTCTAGCTCTGCTAAGTCCCTACGCTATAAGCGTAATAGTGCTTATATATACTATATACTTATAGAAGCTAGAACGTATTTAGTTATTTAAGGCGTTGCGCGCGGTAAAGGCTTTAATAGGCTTAGATAGTAAGTAGGTAGCCTAGCCTGCATAGTTGGCTTATGGAGACTTATTACATTATTATTATTATACGTATAATAGATCTCCCTATACGTTAATATAGCGTTAGGATTCTAGGTAGGTTAGTCTGGTCTATGGTGGTTGGTGCGGGTAGGCATACTAAATAAAGTTAAGGTGTTAGTTATCTGTATTTTTATAATAAGGGTATAGTAGGGCTCAATACTGTAGTAAGGCTGTGGATAAATCTAGCTCTTATTTCCTCCGCTCTTTTTATAACTTATTATCCTACTTTACTCCTTGCGAGTACTATATAAATAAATACTTATAGCTATAGCAAAAAATTATCTATTTACTATTAGTTAGATTTTTTTTCTTCCTCTTAAAAAAGAGGCGGTAAGGCTTATACTTAATAAAGAGTATCTGTAAAAGGAGGTTTAATACTAAAACGTCTTTTATCTAGGCGGTAGAGTTAGCTAATATAACGTAGTTATTAGGGTATAAAGGAGAACAAAGCTTAGTTAGGCTGTAATACTTACTAAGAAGATGCGCGCTAGGTTTCCTAATATTAAATATATACTCTTAGTTGGCATTACTAGAGGCGTACTACGCTATAGACTAGCTGGTACCGCTTTAGAAATTGTGCTTAAGGATATAGTTGTTAGCTTTCTGCGAGGAAATTATAGCGGGGTTTTGCAGTATAATAAAGGTGTATAAGAGGACCCTAGAAGGCTAAACTATCGCGGGCACACGAATGGTATTTCTAGAGATCTTATAGCTGCTATTAATAACTTCTACATAGAAGGCTAGTCTAAGATAAATATCCTAGAAGTCTTAAAGCAGATGCGGCTTAAGCTTAATAATAAGCGTTGGTACTAATATAATAACCTAGGTCTAAGCTGTAACAGGCTTTTTAAAGATACATATAAGCACTAAGGTATAGAGTTTAATAATTGCAAAGATTGCTGCGATATAGACTACACTATTTTATATTTTAATTATAGAGATAGAGTAACTTAGTTAGTTAACGAGCCTTCTATTTATTTTAGGAATATTATATTAAGCAACTAGCTATAAATAAGTGCTTTGGAATAAAATAGAGTCTAATAAGAGTATTAGGCTATCTACTTTAAGATGGAAGCAGCAGGCGTTATAGAAGAGCATCCATACGTGGTCATTTATGGCATTTATAACTATGCAGACTCCTATAAGAATAAGGGCTAGTAGAACTATGTAGTAGCTACGGCGGCAGCCTATGTAAAAGGGCTGCTATCTATAATCTTAGCTATAGACGCTATAGACTTATCTATAACCTAGGCCGCAGCACACCCTAGGAAAACGTAGGAAAGGGAAGTTTTAATTACTTAAGGCGGCTTAACATTTAGTAGACTAACTATAGTTAGCAGGGGGAAGCTTTTTTAGAGAAACTATATAGGGCAAGGAGATATATTTTAATAGGTACTACTTGAAACTAAGAACAGAGCAGTAATTTCCTAGTCCTATAGTTTCTATCTTATTATTAGTAATATCTACCTTACTTCCCTTTATTTATTTTAACTCTAATTCCGTAGGAATAGAGCTTATACGCTTCTAACCTTACTTCCTATTTCGCGCTGCTGCTTCCGTTGCATTACGCTTTACTTATACCTTTATAATTTTAGTATAGCTTATTACCTTTACTTCTCTAACTTTTATGCTCCTAACTAATTTACGATAGCTGCTTTTATTATTTTACTTAAATAGGAGCCGATTCTTGTTAAGAAAAAGAGTACGCTTTATAAATAACTTTTGCGCAGCGTTAGCTAGTTTCTACAGCTAATAGTAGGACTAATTATTAAGTAAGTAGGCATCCTGCTTAATCTGGCCGCGCAGTATAGTTAGGGCATTAAATGTTACTAGCGTTATAGGTATCTCGCTATAGGGGCACGCCTCTATTATTATATTATTACTCTTTAGTACACGTAGTTCTGCAAACGGCTTCTAGACGTCCTTAAGCACTTAGCGTAAATAGAATAAATATAAACCTATTTTAGATTAGCTGGACTTAATATTTTAAAGTATAAGCGCCTAGTTATAAGCTTAGCTATAAAGAGCTGTAAAATACTGCTTCCTAACTGTATTTACACCTCCTTAATATAAGTTTTTAACCTATTTATAGTATGCAGCCTTTAACGGGCTAAAGGCTCTAACATTATATAGCTAGAGCTTATAGAACGTATGCAACGGTATGCAATAAAGGATAATATTATTTTTAAAGTAATAGGTTAGTATCTTAAGTAATTCGTGCGTCTTAAAGCTATTATAGATAAGTATTCTAGGTTTCCTATTAGCTTATAGTTTAGTTTACGGGTTGAAAATAAGCTTAAGCTAGTTTAAACTAATCTTTAAGTCTGTATAGCTAGACTGCGAGTACATAAAATGCCATCTAAAGGTGGGGTATATAGTCTATGTGCTCTAATAGGTTGCCGCTAGCTAGATAATTAGTAGATATAGAGACCTACTATCTGTAGAGATGCACTTAATCGCAGTTACTATTATTTGCTTAACGCCCGCTCCTTTATAGGATTATAGGTCGTCCCTACCTATAAACACTTTTAAGGAGTTTAGCATACTTAGCATAACTCCTGTTTTATCTATATTATAGACGTTCTTAAGTTAAATATCTGCGCTATTTAGCTTCTTCCTAATAATATTAAACTAGTGTATTATCTTCTTGTAGATGTTATTATTATATCTATTCTAATCTAATACTTTTACCTTCTTTACTGTTAGCTTAGGATAGCGCTTATAGAAGGCCTAAAGCTAGTTCTTACTAGGAGGGTAGATAGTTTTACTCGCTGCGGGAGCTTAGAATATAAACAAGCACTAGTATGTAATTATAAACGCTAGTAAACGTAAGTACTTTACAAAGATAGAAAATCTATTACTAGCTATTTGCAGTAAGTACGCGATAAAAGCTGCCTCTTCTAAAGGGGTAAGGTACTGTTAGCTTTACGCCTTATCCTATCTTAAAAGTTATCCGTGTGCACAATACTATAGTATAGTGTAAGGGATATTACTAGCTACTAATAAAGTAATAAAGGTTTTAGTAGTAGAGGATTTAAGGCCTTTTGTTAGCACGACGCTAGCATTGTCTATTCTATAGTAGTAATAATAGTAGTATTAGAGCAAAGAGCGATATGTTATATAAGGTATATAGAAACACACTACACGACGTTAGAATATTTTTAGCACCGTAGTAGGGCAAAAGCTATCCCTTTTCCTTTATAGTACTAGTAGCCTAATTATCCGCTACGTAGGGTATTTGCACCTAGTCTAGAAATAGCTTAGAATACTAATATTACGCTGTGCAGCAATAAAGTTGCACTAGTATATAGTAAGTAACTTCTTAAATATACACTATAATTATTAACGCTAAGGAGAAAAAGAAGTATTATAGAGTAGAATATAAGAGGGGAGAAAGCGTAATTAAGAGAGACTTAGTAATAGGATAGTATTACTTAGGTTTAGGCTTAGCTTTACTACACCTTAGCCTTATTACATTCTTATTAAAGATAAAAAGGTTAATACCTATAACACTTACTAGAGCGCAGTTAAAGGTCTACTATATTACGCTATAGATCTAACCCCGCACATATAGTACGCACCAACTTACTATAAACCTCTACGCTTTAATAGTGCGCAGATCTACTAAAAAAGCTTACGCTTTAGCGCTACTTAAGTTACTAGAAGCTCCGCCTTTTAAAGTAACTTCGTTAGCCTAACTATTAGTAAGTACTACTAGTAGCTAGTATAGCCTCCGCATTTACTATGCTAATAATGTATAGACTCTACTACTGCTAGCTAGCGTAACTATATAGGCTAGTTTACCTACTTATTACTTAAGCCTATTAAGGCCTTTATTACGCGTAACGCCCTATATAACTAAATCTACACCTAACTTAATAGCTATATAGCTAAAGTAAATACTACTACGCTTATAGTGTAGGGACTTAGTAAAGCTAGAAAAATATAGCTAGTACTAAACTATGTGTAACGGTACCGCACTAAGTATAAGGCTACGTTCTAGATAAAGGCGGGTAGTAAGGAGTTGCTAGAGCGCGACTTTATTAACTTATATTAGATACTATTTAGACTAGTAATAGTAGCTAGGATAGAGATAATTAATATTAATAATGTAGTAATAGGAGTAAAAAGCTAGTTCTATAGGCGATAGGGCCCGTAGCTAATAGTGTTTAACGGTGCCGATGCTATTAATAATAATAAGGCTAACGGCTTTATTAATATTAAACACTTTATCCTAAACGTAGCATTTCTATATATTATTATTATAAGTTAGAATAGTATAGTAGTAGATATAACGCGGCTAGAGAAAGTATAGGTAGGTAAGATAGAGGAAGCGCATGCTGTTAAGCTCTTCTACTAATATACTTAGCTCCTATATAATAATATAGAGATTTATAAAGAAGTTAAGAAGATTATTAAGGAGCTTAGGTGTTTAGCGCTTATAGTTACGCTAGCAGGCTTATATATAGGGATAACTTTGCGGCTGCAGACTAATATTAAGGCGTACCTACTAGAATATAGGTAGCGGCGACGGGAGTTACTCTAGTAAAAGCCTAAGAGCTTAGTGTATTAGTATAGCAAGAGCGTACTTATAATATAAGAAACATCGCACTAAGTAGTTACTAAGTAATATCTAGAAGTATTAATACTAATAATAATACTGT
The DNA here is from genome assembly GCA_003073855.1 of Periconia macrospinosa. NCBI lineage: Eukaryota > Fungi > Ascomycota > Dothideomycetes > Pleosporales > Periconiaceae > Periconia > Periconia macrospinosa. The sequence goes on from KZ805403.1 coordinate 80,301, forward strand.
TATTCTTAAGTTTTAATAATATTTTTCTTAGGCTATTTATTATTAACAAATAGATTAAAATAGTAAATAAAAAAAAAGATATAAACTAAAGAAGCTTTATCTTTTTAGGGCAACTACTAGATACGTATAAGATTAAAAAATATTTTTAAGTGCTGTAGAAGTACTTACTAGTATAGTAGAAGGCGGATTAGTAGAGCTATGCAATGTATAAGCTAGTATATATGTAGAGATATAATAGGCTTATAAAAGATAAATAGGCTAAATATAGCCGAGCGATGTTTAAGCTTATTATAGAGGTAGTAGAAATAGTATAGAGTAGCAGGACAGCGCTAGAAGATAAGCTGCGGGTAGTACTATACTTAATAGTAAACTTTGTAGCGTTAGGCGACTAAGGAAATAAAGTGTTAGAGGGTGTAATAGATAAATTAGAAGGGGTAGGCTTATTTTTTAATAATATTAGTAAATAGAGGGAAGGGCGTAAAATTTAAGAAGTAGTGTTAGATAGGAGGAGGCGTATTTTTAGTAAGGAGCATCTAGGCACTATTATAGTAATAGGCGACCTTATAAATACACTTAGAGACTAGGGCTATCTTAATAAGGTAGCTAAGATAAAGAAGGAAGTGCTAAAAAAGATAAAACGTATCTTTAGAAAAGAGTATCCTTCTACTATTATAGTAATAAATAACCTTATAAATATACTTAGAGACTAAGGCCAGCTTAATAAGGTAGCTAAGATAAAGAAGAAAGTAGTAGAAAAGAGGAGGCGTATTTTTAGCGAGGAGCATCTAGACACTATTACGGCGATAAATAACTTTGTAAATATACTCTAAAACTAAGGCTAGCTTAATAAGGTAGTAAAGATAGAAAAGGAAGTATTAGAGAAGAGGAGGCGCATCCTTAGCAAAGAGTATCTAGATACTATCTTAACGATAGGTAACCTTGCTATTATACTTAAAGACTAAGGCTAGCTTAATAAAGTAGCTAAGATAAAGAAGGAAGTGTTAAAAAAAAAAAGGCGCATCCTTAGTAAGAAGTATCCTTCTACTATCTTAGCAATAAACAACCTTATAAATATATTTATATACTAAGGCTAGCTTAATAAGGCAGCTAAAATATTTAAGGAAGTGTTAAAGAAGATAAGGCACATCCTTAGTAAAGAGCATCCGCACACTAGAATAGTAGAGAAGAATCTAGCTATCGCAGTATAGTGTTAAAGGGCTATTAATCCCTACTAGTTAGTATTTTTAACTCTTTTATTTACTATTACCTATACTTTTTTCTACTAGAACTAGACCTTAGAAATTATTATAGTACTTAATATGTATGCTGTTACTGTAGCTATATGCGCTAAATTATTTAAAACCTAACACATTTTATAAAATCCAGCCTATAAGTGTAGCGAAGATATGCGACGTAGATAGAGCTAGGTATATTTAGAGCTAAGCGAGCCGTTTGCTAAGGTCTGTAGCAAGTATATAGGTAAGATTAGCCTGCGTAAAAGATACAGTACGTGTAGGAGTTTGTTTATAATATAATAATACGCCCTATCTACTTTTGTCGTACTAGTAAGTTTAAGGTACTAACCTGCGTGGCGGATATGCCTCTTACACAACGTCTGTATACAAAAATAGCTTAAAAAATATATAAATATAAATCTAAGTTTAGGGAGATATTTATGTAGTTTTTTTTTTAGTAGATATTTACTAATAGTAGTCACGTTATACGGTAAATTATATTATAGGATAATAGGTATACTAGGATTAAATTACACAACATAATAACTAGGTTATGTAATTTTTTAGTTTAAAGTGCATTGTTGCAATATAGATAGACATATATATATAATCTAGACTATTGCTTAGAACGAAAATCTTAGGAAGGTTGTATATTAGTTTAAAGCCAAAGTACCCGTGTCCTATTCCGGTATACAGGGCTTTCTAGCACATAGGGGGGGAGGTTAGTGTAAAAAAGATAATAGAGCATATAGAGTATAGCGTATAAAAGGATAAGAACATCCTAGACGAAGAAGTAAGACTCTAGAGGGTAAAGAAGGAGGTCTTTGCAATGCGGATTAATGTAATATCCGCGTAGTTTATAGGCCTATAAAAATTACTCTATTATGTGCAGTCAGTTCCTAGGAATTAATCCGTCTACCTGCTCGGTTAGTTTAAGTAATAGACGCAGGTTTAGTAAATTACTTATAAGGAGTTTGTTTAAAGAATATATTAATGTGTATGTATACGGTGCAATGTAGCAGTACGGAAGAGCGGAGTTACATATTCTTAAAGTGCAAAGCTATATATATACCTACTAGTTAAAATTAGCGCTATTCCGGCGCGCTCCAAAATATTATAACCCTTCTACTTTAAGCTATTAATAAGCGGGGGTTATTAGTTACTCTATAATATTGCTGTGTAAAAGCAGTTCCTTCTATAACTATTGCGTTTATTTTATTACAAATAATAACGTAGTTAATAAAAAATAAATGTCTTACCCCTTAAAAAACAGCGGTGCTCCTTTAAGGATATAAAGGTTATGTACGGCTTAGAACCGTACGCTCTTCTTTAAAAGTATGCACTTATTAAGACCTTTTAATATAAAGGCCTCTATTAATCTCCTAAGCGTACCTGCCTTAAAAACTTTATACGTTTCTAATAACATTATACGCACGAAACCAAAAGCGTATAATAAGGTTTTAGAGAAGAAGGGTTTAATTTAGGATGCAGTAGAAGTGCTGGAAGAACTGTTCAACAAGGATCTTAATTCTTAAAAGCCTAATTTAACGTTCCTAAACTTTTACGCGTACCTAATTTACAAGTCTTAGAATAATCTTTAGGTCTGTACTTAACTGAAATTCTTAGTAATTCTTCCTGCTAACCTCTTATAGAAGAAGTATCGGCCCTAGGATTTATCGTTCTATAGTTAGCTTGCGTCTATATCCTTTCTACGGTTGAAAACTTTTAAATACAGGCGTTATTAGTTACTCTATTAAAAGCACTTAAAGAATAAGCTAGAATGTTAGATAGTTAGAACACAAAAGCTTAAAAAGTTTAGTTGCTCTATGCTAATAAAGAGCTTCCTCTTTTATTACCTTAATTGTGAGACTACTAAAGATTATATAAAAGACTATTTTTTTTATATAAAATTTGACGGTAGGCGATAAAGAATATACAAGATTAGTAGTATTAGCGACTACAACAAGTACATATATACATTACTTAATTAAGTTAATTTATTATAGCTATTATTTTACACGTAAAGTATTATAAAGATTCCCTTAGCTATATAAGTAACTAATTAATTACTGTAACTAACTAACTAACATCCATCCCTAGGTAGTCGGACGCCCTATGTAATCGGACGCCGGCATTGTTATTTAAGACAATACATTACATAGCTAGCTGGCAGCGTAGTTAATTTTAGGATAGAGATCTTAAGCTATAGGCTTTATTCCTATTACATGCCAGCGTATAGTCTCTTCTACTTTATCTGCAATATAGGGGATACGTCCTTTCCTGCTAGCATAGCGTTTATCTAGATAGCTTTAGGCGCAGGAAGAGAGTCGAGAATCACCCTAAAAATTAAATATATTATAGATAGATATCTATAGATCTTAACCTAAGTGTAGAGATAAATTATTAATAGTGGTAATTCTGTTATATAGTAAGTTAATGCCTTATCACGCGAGGTGTAAAACTTTAGGTAAGCGCTATTCATAAGAAAAGCACTTAAAGTAGTATAGCTGCTAACCTATTTGAATAACTTATATAGTAGGCTTTAAATCGTCTTCGGCGCTATGCCTCTTACGGTTGGCTAGGCGAGGTTGCTCTTCTCGCACCTCTAAGGCTATAAGCATCTAGTCGCCACTAAAGCACGATTATCTTTTAGAATTTGTTCCCTCTCTTAGAATAGAGTCTTTATATATCTCGCTACAGCATACTTATCTCTTAGCGGAATGCACGAAGTTTTTAATAAACTCGAGTCTCTTAAAAATAATGCCGTTATAGTAAGCTTAAGTAAATAGTAGTATTGCACGGTAAGTAGAAGTTACGGGTAGAAAATCTTTAGGCTAAGTAGAACTTATAATTAGCGGCCTTTATTCTAAGAATATTTAAGCTTCTAGCTTAATGTTAACGTTGTTTTATTAGAAAGTATTAGTAGCGTCCAGGCATAGCGGGTGTCCGGCTACCTAGGGAGGGATGTTACTGTAACTACTTAACATCCCTCCCTATGTTACCGGACATACTATGTAACTGGATAGGACTACCGTTTACCCACGTTAAATTTTTTAATCGCGAATTTATTAAGCTATAGTCGTAAAATAATTATAGTTAAGCTATTTCTACTCTAGTATTTAGCTTATAAGAGAAAATTACTGCAGTTTTAACTATACTGTTAATTATTTTGTTAACATTATTAGGAGTTGCTTTAGCGAATCTCCCCTACCAGATTACCGCTCTTAGCTATTCTATAAATTCTAAGGTTATAGTAAGGAAATTCTATTAAGAGAGAATATTATTACAAGTTTTAGAGATAACAATTTCTTAGAAATAAGTATTCCGAGCATAACCGAGTAAAGAGAAGTTTTATCGGCGGTATAGGCCTTAGCGCTTCAGTCTAATATAGATTAGCGTAGTTCTACAGTACTGTACTAAGCTAGTATTATTCTAGACACTGTATCTCTCTAAGCACTATACTAATTTAAGAATAGCTATGCTGCTAACTTTGTAGCTGCTAAGCTCACCATTTTTATGCAATTAATAATAGGTAAATAAGTAATTAGTATCGACACCCTTTTAAAATAATATATTAAAAATAGTTAATTTAGCTTTAGAGCTAACTATTACTGTCTTTTTAATAAACTACTATTAAAAAAGGATGCAGAATCCTAGGTAAGTAATTAATACAACATAAAATGTAGAAAAAGAAGGCTGCAATAATCTTAATACATTCGTGCTACTAGGACAGCCTGTATGGACGGCACTGGAGCTCTTACTAACTCTAGCTCTTCGCTTATCTATAGTACTTTAGCTTTTAGGCCTATCGCATCTGTTTCTAATGCAGCACTCTTGCGCTTTCAACTACGTTTTCCTTTACTCTTCGCTTTAGCAGCATCCTTTTTAGTACGTTTCTTTCGTGCCTCCTTAAGATTCTTATAGCTTATAACCTTCGCCGTCCCTATTACTAGTAATCTAGTAAATCGGCGAACTTTAGCTTTATTATTAACTTTCCTTAGAAAATAGATTTATTACCGCTAAAGAGCACGCTTAGCAAAGCATATTTAGGTAGCATTGGCAAATTTCTATATATACCTCTATAGGCGTTGTCTGCTTATCTTATCTTCTATATAAGTATTCTCTTTAATTAGATTATGCAATAATATAAGTGCCTCTAGTATTACTAGTGTCCGGACCACTTCGCCTTGCGGAGAAGGATTAATTTTATAGGTTCTAAAGGTAGGAGTGGTTGGTTTAGCAGCCGTTATTTTAACAGCCGGCTTTAGGATATCTATAAGTATTTTATTAGGATTAAAAGGATACAAACTGCTTACTTTTTATCCTGTAAGGATGTTTCTCTTAGTAAAAGCCTTCTCCCTTGCAGGGCTGTATAAATAGGTAAAATATTACTTACCAATTGTCCCTATACCTTCTTACTCTAGTCGCTTAACTTAGTTATAATAGGCTGCTTTTAGTAAAGCAAACACAGTAATATTATAAGGCTGTAGCTTATAGGATATGTAAGAAGAAAGACGGTATAGTAAAATGTTGTTCTTAAAACAAAACTCTAGGATTTTAAAGGTTTCGTACGTCCTAAAGCTGTCACATATTAAGATCCGTAGTTTTCCATTAGCCTGTTTTTTAGTTTAAGGATTAAATACACGCTTAAGCCACTCTACGCTAATTTTAGAGTTGGTATATCTAGATTCAGAGTATGCATAATGCTATCCAGGCGTAGAATACGTAGTTTAGTTAGCTTAGTAAGTTGAGGCTAGCTAGATTATTATTAGGTCTAGAAACCTACCATTGCCGCTAATACATTTAATTGCGGTTACTACTATGCGCTTCACACGCGCGCCTTAATAGCTCCGCAGGTTATCCTTACTAATAAGGACCTTAACGCTGCCAAGCATACTTAACATCACCCTTATCTCGTCTATGTTATACACAGCGCCTTTTTTTAACGGGTGCATAGGCGACGATCCGCAGGATACAATACTAATAATAAGCTCCGGAGACACCTAACTACATATAAACTCGCTAATAATTATAATGTAGGGAGATGCACTAAGAATGTATCCACCGGCGGTAATCTTATTAGATTGGATTAAATCTACTATTAGATATAACTCTTAATCCACTCCAGCTAATAGATCTCTAATGCAGACCTAGTTATAGATTACTAATTTTAGTAATTAGTAAGCAAAGCCTAGTGTAACAGATGCGGCCGACTTACTCTTACCCTGCACCGTCCCCTTATCGCCTTAGGCCTTAGGTCTTATATACTTTATGTTGCCACCATATATAGGGAGGATAGCCGACCCGCACCGGCCCTAACCTTATAGATGTTTCGAAATGTATAGATAATAGGGGGGTAGAGGTACATGTAGCTACGACCTATAATATCGCTACTTTCTAAGCTATATGTACCGCTATTAGAAAGCGCTTTTTAAGCGGCCGTGCGCTTAGAATCCTAAAGTGCATCGCTAGGTTAGCTTTGCGGGAAAGGTGTATAAGGCGCTAAGACAAAAACAACTAGATAAATGCCATATTAGCGCAGCACGTAATCCTAAGATTAAAGGTGTAGCGAAGAGATTATAGCTTAAAATTAAGTGGTTTAAGGTGTGCTACCTTATAGACGGGCTTTATAAGATACTATACGTACATAATATATAGAAGGCTTCTGGCACTAACTAGAAACATAATAGCGCCGACTAAGAAGGTACCGATTAGCTAGATGAATTTGCCTACAATAGCGTGCACAAGGCTAGTAATACCTTCCAAGCCTTAGAGGGAGGTTTTTAGGCGAAGATAATGCTATTCTATAATAATTCCAAGTAATAAAGGCTTAAGGTTAGCGTTATAGAAAGCGAAGTCTATTATTACACAAAAGAAGGCGCTGTACAAATTAGGCTTAGAGGCGACGATGCGAACGTAATTTTTAGGGAAGGGTGGATTATAGGCATTTAGCATTAGTTATAATAGACTAATTTTATAGAATTATAGCAATATTCATTATGCGTATTGGTTTTCTAGTTGGCAAAAGTCAAAGTACCGATGGTTTGTCCGGTCACATAGGGTGTCCGGTAACCTAGGGACGGATGTTAATTAATTAAATTAGGGAGATGACCACCAAAGTTATTACTAGGGACAAAAACAATTAATTAGTCCTAAAAAACCTGGCTGCATTCGCGAAAGAGTTATTAATACCAGTGGCGGTAGGTACTCCAGTGGCGGTAGCTATCCTTATTCCCTGTGTGGCGTTTAAATTTCCGTAAGGAGTGCGCCATTTTTGGAGCCCAGGCCCGCTTAGGAATCGACTCGATATCCTTAGTGTTACACTTAGTAAGATATTGAGCGTATAGACAGAGCCATTCTTAGGCGATTCGCCTAAGTTTAGGTAGGCTGCGTGAGAGGAACACCATAGACTATTGCAATCTTCATATTCACGACGTGCTCTAACTAACTAGTGAAATCACCGGCCTTATATACTTGTATTGTTAATTTATGATAGCTCACCGGAAAAGAGATGCCTGTTTTCGGCATTCGACTTTTCCTCGTCGACTACAGACACCTTATCTAATTCTTAAGTTCTGTATAGCGCCAAAGCTTTCGCTCGCTTATACTATTTCCAACTAACTTTTATTTTGTCTTGGCCATTTGGATAACTTATAATAGCAACATCAACCTCTAGCTTCTGAATTTCAGGCTCCTCTCCGAAATTAATATCTTGTTTATAAAACTTTCGCAAATCTACAATCTCTGGTTTTACTTCTTTCTAGAGATCAAGTTCCCTTTGTAAGCGAGCTGATTCAATAGCTAATAAATATAATTAGCTCCCTGGCAATGATGACTTGAAGTACTTACGCGACGTTGCAGGCCTATTATAAGCATTGCTAGAGTTTTCTTCCTTATACTGCGCATATTCTAGCGCGCTACCGGATTGACTAGGCTCTGGCATATTGGCAGAATTATGTGGCGCGTAAGAATCTTGCGCTTCCGGGTGTCCGTCAGACTCTTGCTTCAACTTTTCTAGCTCATCTAACTTTTGCGGTTCGTCAGAATCTTGCGGTTTATTAGACTCTTGCGGTTCGCTAGATTTTTGCGGTTCGTTAGACTCTTGCTTTAACTTTTGTGGCTCATCTAACTTTTGCGGCTCGTTAGACTCTTACGGTTTGTTAGACTCTTGCAGTTCGCTAGACTCTTGCAGTTTGCTAGACTGTTGCTCCAACTTTTCTGGCTCGTCCAACTTTTGCGGCTCGTTAGACTTTTGCCGTTCTGACAGCCGAATGCAGAGAGGACAACTCTTCCCTTTGCACTCTATACATCTGTTATAATCCTTATGCTTTTCACATTCGTTTGGATATACCACCTCTCCTCGTAGATGCTGCTTGCTGCAGACAGCACACTGTTCTGCAAGGGTGTCATCTCCGTTGCCTAAGCTTAAACTTGGATAGCCCAATTTTCCCTTATCAAAAAACTCCGCAAGGTCCATACGTGTATTGTTCCATAGGTTTTCGAATAAAGGTCTGCGGACACTGTTGCCTAAATCGGAGCGGAGCAACAAAATAGCAATAAGTGTTGGAAATGCCTCCTCGGGCAGCTCCCCTATACCAAAAAGAAGGTCTTTCTTGATTTCTTCATTGATGCATTCGATCCCAGCTACCGCAGTGGCAGCCATTTCCATGTTATCCATAGTGAATGTTGGTATGGCATCGTGGTAAAAGCTGTAAGTCTGATGCATTTATATAGTACCTTGTCCTTAACATTATGCTATGCTTAGTAAGCAAAAGACTGACGTATAACAAATGCCGCAGGTATATAAGGGGCGAGATACCTCCAAATCTAGCGGCCAAATTGCTACGCAAGTTGTATCTAATCCACGATGACGTAAGGTACGCCCTATCAATTTACGCAATTCATTAATTGGAAACAGGCAGAAACGTAAAGTAGGCACTTTTGAGATGGGGACACGAGCGGCCAAAAAGCGAATGACTACTGAAAAGCGAAGCATCAATGATCTCCCGGTGGAGCTCCTTCACTACATTTTGTCTCTCGTCACTCGGTCTGATTTAAAAACTCTCTGCCAACTACCTCCATTCTGCGCGGCTGCGTATACGGCCCTCTATGCCTATATTTCTACTTGCAACATCAACATCAAGAAACTGTTTAATACGATCTTACGAAACCATCAACTGCAACTGCCCGTCACGGGTCTCGACATCGGCTTTCCAGATTGCTCTGATCCTGCGGTCCGAGGTGATTCGATTATTATTCCTTACTAGAACATTCTAGAGAACGCTGGGATACAAAACATAAAGGAGTGGATGTGGAAAATCGAAGGTGGGAGCTTTGAGAACATTGCTGTTATACTGCTGGTATTGCTACCGCAGCTCAGGACTGTTACTATACGTTCCTCGTATAACGCATCCGAGTTTCTCCCTTTAAGTGTACCAGCGTGGTTCCGGGCGGTTCTGCCTGTTCTCCAGTCGCAGGACACGTTGACCTTTCAAACGCCCTTTCTTAGTCACGTTCAGTCCCTTAACGTTACGGGGTTCACTGCTATCTCGCTTAACAACGTAGCCGCGCTTTTTGCTTTGCCAGCCCTGACGTCGTTGACGCTCTCTAGGGTACAGGACAGCCGGCAAGACTTTCCTTCTGCCGCCTTCAGAACCGGTTCAAGCAACATATCCGACTTAACCTTCAGATCAGCAAGTCTATCCACCAAGTGTCTCTGTCCTATCATCAATGGAACCGGAAAACTAAAGCGCTTTGTCTATACTACCGCGAAGCACATGGACAACCTGGCTATTATTTCCGCTCTTTTGAAAGACCGCACGAGTCTCGAGATACTGGAGCTCCCGAGATTATCCAGATCACCAATTATACCATCTATTGTGCAGTTCTCAAAGCTCGAAAAGCTATCAATAAACGCTGGGGCTGTCTTTGGCGACCATCTTCGAGCTCCGACATTTCCCCCCAACTTACGAACCATTGAACTGACTGATGTTGAGCCATTAATATCCAGTCAGTCCAATATGGACTGCATGAGAGAATTGTTGTTGGACACCAAGCCTTTGCCTCTCACCACGGCAGCTGTTCATTACGACTCAATGAACTATGAACCATCGGACAAAGAATCTGATTCCGAATCTGATTCCGAAGGGGATAGCGTGAGATTTTTCATACACGGCTGTTGGACTGAAGAAGAAGATAATAATACCTCGTTGAAGGATGCAGACGATAGTGATAGTGATGACTCGGAAGCGGAGGATGACTAGATATATTAGATGAGAGCAATCACACACCAACTCGTTGTACGAATTCCCTTACAGTATATGTTATGCATTCTTCTGGGAGGTACCTTTTAAGGGAATTTAAACCAAGAATCACCATCCTCACCATCCTCACCATCCTTAGCGAACGACAAATAATAAGAGGCGTCTTTCCATCCCTGGACAGTGCACACCCATTCCGCCACCTTTCCAAAACTACCATTCCACCCTGAAAGGATGAGATTTAGCTTCAACTTCCATTTTGGGTTCTTAACTCGCTCCTAACATCTTCAACACCGCAAAGACGTCCGCATCTTCCTGTTCTTCCTTCCGCCACCGACCAGAATCGATTTCCATGGCAGGCTCCTGGTCGGCATCCTCGCGAGATGACATGCTTTCGTCTAAATTGACAGTACTTCCGAATACAAATCGTGCTCTTTTACATATAAACGGCATCTCGATGTAGTCCCCATCCCTTGCCATTCATCACTGACCGCAAAACTTTGAAGGGCACGTAGGACTCTGGTCGCAGGACGTCGAACACTGTGTGTTGGGTTGGCTTCATAAGTTGATGCTTTTTCATGTCCCTCGAGCCTAATTTTTACTGCTAAGCAACGCTGCGTGGTGTTGACTTCAAGAGACTTACCAAGTCGCCTTTTCGAGCTGTTCGTTGAGCTTGTCCCATTAATCCAAAGTTAGAGATCTCAACCATTCCCACAGATGTTTTCCACAATCGTGTAAGCCCCCGTCATATGTATTTCTTTCCGTTTTTTGCATTCGTACCCATGACAAAAATCAGAGTGGGTTTGCCGGAGGGTAGGGTAAAAGATAACGGTATGTTGGCTATAGGATTACAAGTACGAACGCTGATAAGAGCATTAGCTTAGGTACCTCTGCGAAGAGTCACATACAATTCAAAGCTCGGATCCTGAGGCAGTGCCGGCGGGGAAGTTGCATGAATACGGCACAGGAAGACCCGGGTGTCGATGATTCGCTGGCCCACTGGACTTGCTCGCAAGGCGTTCATGAGCACCTAGCCCGCTAGAAGTTGCGATGGGCGCGTGGTATCTTGAATGGAGGCCATATATTGGTTGAAGATCGCTATGTGGGTCGTCTAAGCACAGTCAGCGTCGTAGGTCATTATGCAATCCGTCCGGAGAGTCCGTTCCTTCCAGCAACATCTATCCCACCTTCCAGCTTGGGGAGATAGCGTGCACATGGCACCCGCTGATATGAACCTCTGTACGCGCTTTTTGTCGGAGCCTCGGTGTTGGCGCCGTCAGCCGACGGGGATGGCACTTGCAGAATCTCAAGGGTGTAAGTAATGCATCTCTAGTGACAGTCGTGCGTGTGTGGTATGGACTTTGCCTGCCGAAAGTAGAAGTGTGCCTCGAGCTTGCGTGGCGGCTGAGTAGCAAACAACAGATATAAAAGGCTTCCCTGACGCAAAGAGAGCATCCAACTTACCTCCTTACTTTGTCTACGCTGATCTGTGAAACCTCTCACAATGGGCTTCTCGCAAGCCTCGAACAGTTCGACTATTAAAGATCTTTCTATGAATCGGCAGATAATAGAAGACGTTGAAGGACAGGTGAGTGGTGCTTGCTATCTGGTACAAATCAGCAGCCCTGACTAGAACATAGCAGATATCCAACTCAAAAAGCCTTAGCAGCAGTGTGGTTTGGTCGCCCCAGAATGTCGCAAACACACGAAAACAAAGAGGACCTGCTCCTAGCATCCATGAAGTTCAGGAGGAAGATAAGCTCTCAACTTCAGCAAATCAACCAAAACCGACCGGATTTTTAGACCTACCAGCAGGTATGAAAGGCGGGATCACAATGAAGGAAACCAGCTAAAGGCAGGCACAGAAATTCGTAACAATATCTACGAGTATTGCCGCAATTCGCGTCTCAGATTACGGCATACATACGCAGGTCCTGATAGAAGTCCATTCAGCTTGTCTCAAGTCTGCAAGCAGCTCCGCCAAGAATTTCCCGCTTTAAACCTCGTAACGATTTCTATTCCACTTCCCGATGTGGAAAAATTTATCCAAGCTTTTCGTCCATCATTGCTTAACTTAAAAACACCTACTACGATTATTGTCGATATAAAAGAACATTTTGTTGGGCCAGCACACATTTTGCCTCTCCTTCTTTTAACAATTAACCGAGAAAATATCAAGATACAGTTCCAGGGCGAGGGCAGCGATATATGGAAAAGTACAGCGCGAGCATTAAACCGCGCATTTTGCCAACGACCACGGCAATGGGAGATGTTAACGCAAAGTAATGTCTCGGAAATCGATCTATATCTACCCGCAGCAGAATTTCGTATAATTTTCAACCACGGAGGATTCGACAAGTGGATTGAGGATAGAGGTATTGCTCCAAATATGTTCTGGAGGGACCTTGGTTTTAGTATTTACATTAATATTACGGTACTGGCGGTGTCAAGGAAGGAAAAGCAAAATGAGCCGTACGGTCGCAATTCACACTTTGTTACGCATACTAGGGGTATATTACGATAATTTTTGTAAGTAAAGATCACCATATGTATTGTCATCGTAGCGAGTCTCATTCTTTGACGAAATAGACTGTTGACCCGTTCCGTTCTTGCCCTAAATATATTAGGATATCCTTTCCTAACAGGATCAATGATATATCCGGACCTGTCGTAATCGAGAATCCACTGAATCACTTCTACCATCCTAATGACCCAGCACCGCGCTCGCATCCCTCAGGAAATCTGGGACAAAATTAGCTCCCACCTCACAAGTGTCCACATCCTGTAGTTAAGGTAGAATGAGAAAAATACGGAGAACTCCTAATAAATGGATTCAACTTTAAAGATAGCCGCCTAAGATGCCGTCGTAGTAATATAGACTAGAATAAAGTTGCAGCGCGGGGGTGAAGCACGGCGTAGCGAAGTAACTAATTAACTAGTTAATTACATTTATTCCATTCTCCGCTCTCGAAGCACATTTTCAACGAAAGTGAGTTTTTCAAGAATTGCGTCCCTAAACTCAGATACACCCCATGCTAGTATCTTACTCAAAGCCTGCACCAACTCTTTTGCCTCTTTTGCAAGAGTAGTCCGCCATATTCGTAGCAAAGTTATATGGTAGGCCTCATCAACTTGAAAGTGAACCCACAGTTCGTGAATGGGGCCCTCTGTCACAATTGAAAAGAGGATTTGCCTTAGTTCAGGTTGGTTTCTGGGAGTCTGACACATGGAAGGAACTGCAGTTAGCTCTAAACGGCGAAGAATGTTGAGAGCACAGGCACCGCCGACAGCAGCTTGGTTTTGTGCCTCTATTATATTTGACCCAGCCACTAGGCCCTTCGCTTCTACAACAAGAAAAGGGAAATGTAGCCTAATTGCTAACTGGTGCGGCTCACTAAGGACTTGGTTGTTATCCTGGAGGTCCTATAATATCTTGCCTTAGAGCTTCGAAAACGATGTGTAGGAGAGCCCAATAGCTATGTCTGGCTTAGGTATAGAAACACAGTTAGGATCGTTAGTGGTGCAATCGCTCGGGGCATTGGATGGCGGGCTAAGAACCGGCGTTTATGGAAAAGGGGGATTACGTAATAGAAGAGGTGGAGGTGCAGCTGCGGATGGATGGAATTCGAAGGGACTGGGTACAGGAGAATCAAGTATCTCCTCGAAAGAGGGAGGGGCTGGCCTAAGTTCAGAGATCCATGCTGTAGTATGATTAGCTACGTAACGGAAACAAAACTAGTGGGCTTACGCTTTTCAGATGCACTGAGCTTTACAATCTGCGGCCATAGCTCTTAAATCGGCTCCATAAGACTGGAAAGCAGACAACTCTTCCACTGTCCCTCCCCAGCACAATCCTTGGCTATCTGCCTTAATTTTTGGCAATACCTTTCCGCAAGCTCCTTAATTTGTACAGTATGTGGATCGTGGGCAAAAGGCGCCTTTCTAATATCTTTAAGTAACACCACACTAAATACGTGCTTAAGTTGATCCTCTATGTCTGGCGGAGGCTCGTGGAAATGGTCTACATATATGCTTGCATCGGCCATGTTTCTAAATCGATATTGGGGGCTTGTTTTCTTGCTTGGGCTTTGAGACCGCTGTCGCCGATAACTCAGCTTTGATGTCCTTCGCTGACCGCTTTCGTTCGAGGTGACACTTGGTGTCTGTGGGGGAGCCATTTCTACTGCAGTGCAGTTATCGCAGTCGTTTGCCCACTGTTTGATAGATTGTTCGTAGTCTTAGGATACTGCTGTACGCGAGGACAAAGCTTGTAGGACCTGGGGCGTTAGGGGTAGCGTTTGCGCGGGACGTGCTGGTGTGTTGATCGAATAGCGGCGGTCGCTGGCTGCGGGAGATTGCTTGCGGCGTTTGAAGGGTGAGGAATGGTTGTAATTTTGGTGAAGATCAGAATAAGAAAGCGCTCGCTTCATATTGCACCTGTGCCTCAGTAGAGGAAGAAAGGTGTGTGGGCTTTGAGGTTGTTTAGATTGTGTTCGGGTTGCCAAGAAAGGTGTTCCAGCCACATCGACTAGTGTGAGGCGTCTGCACAGCCATAAAGCTCGGGCCGCAGGTTCATTCACCTCACCGTACTTGCAGGCGGGGACCTTGTTCTTAGTAATTATCACATTGCTAACAATAATAGTTTCTGTTCTTTTACAGGAACGAACAGGCAGCTTCTATAATTACTTACAGCTTTGATTTTTTAAAAGTAAAGTTTTGTAAATTTAGACTAAAGATAGCATTAATTAATATTGTATCAATTTAATAACATTTAAAGCTAATTAATTACATTGATAATGTATTCTGCGAGAACTATAGGAAGAACTAGCTGTTCCTAAAAAGGATATGACTTCTTAATATAAATGTGCCCCCGTCTCACGACTTAGATAAGGGCTTTTTATTTAACGACTGCCAACGTCTAGTAGATGTTGCTTTTTATTCTCCCTATAGTTTTATAAGCTTATTTATATTCATGTATACATACACTTTATTAAACATACGGTTTAGCAAACCAGCTACAAACATATTTCAGGCATCTTATAATGTAGGTCACGAGCATACCTATAATTATACAACACATAACGATCGTACAGAAGAAGGTGTAGATCCTAGATAAAATGTAAGGTTAAGTATAGAGGGTTATAATATCGTAGATTTGTAGAATGATACTAGACTACAGCGCTATGTTATATACCTAGTGCTGCTTACTAATAAAGCTCTGTTTTTAGAGGCATACTAATCTACTATAGTCTTCTCGCATTCCCGGATACAATAATAGTAATAAGGGATACTTTATGCTCAACCTCTATTAGTAATAATACACTTAGAAGGTGTAATATAATAGGAATCACGGACACTCTGAACCATTAGATTGCATAAAACTTTTATATTCTCAAACTAGTAGATCGTTAACAGCTAAGTTTTCATTCGCCCTATTTATACACGTTATAGTAGCTAAGGCTGTCTTAAGACCTTAGTTTTAGGCTATAAAGAGAGCTAAAAGACCTCAATGCTTCTCCTAAAATTACTTGAATTTACGTTTCTGTAACAGCTCGTCCTTTATTACATATGCTTATTAGAAGATTTAGTTTACATCTTCCTCTCTAGGCGGGTTCTATTCTTTTCTATATACAAAGCATACGTTTTTAAAATTCGGAACCTCGCTGAAGGCCTCAAGAAAGCGGAAAAAGTTAACCTCTTTTCTCCCATTCTTTAATAACCTTATCCTGTATAACTCCATCGTAAGGCGGTCCAGCGGTTTTCTTCGTTTAAGTGCATTAACAAAGACTAGTAGAACCTAACAATTAGCGCTCTTAAGGGTTTCAATATCCACACAAATCTTAATAAAATTAATGTCTTTAAAGGTTTTTTTGCTAAACAACTAGCAGAGCGCTTATCTTTTCCAGCATAATCCGCTAATACTGTAACGATATTAGCCGCCCTAATTAAAAGTGTCTTTATTAAAGTCCAAACCCTCCTAGTTATATACTAGTCAAAGTGGCTTTATGCTATACATAAGGCTTCCAACTTCTCTATTAATTTATTCGCTAACTTTATATAGCCCTAGACTACTTACTTTACTTAGAGTAAGGAGCCCTACAAATAGAAGAAAGGCGTGCTTATAAATTTCATTCCGGATTTCCCCTAAAAGTTTAAGCAGCCTAGGCCGTCTTTTAGGTAGTAATAATTCGTAACCGCCGCAGAACCATTATTCGTCGCGCGTATCTATACGGATAAATAGACGTCTGCATCTATTTCCACATGCAAGCACCGCTGCACACCGGGCCCGGAGGGAAAGAAAGCGCTTTAACCAGGCCCTCTAGTCCTATACAAACAACTCTATTATGCTAAGGTAAAGTTCACATTCTTTAAAATAAGACTTCTCCCTAGGGCGCAATTTAGGTTCATATAATTATTTTTTAATAATCTAGGTGTTCGCTAGACTTTTATAACGTAAAAGGCTAGGTGCTAGCTAAAATTCCTTAGTTAGCTATCCTCGTGTCCTTATGCTGTGGCGTAAGATTAAGTCTATAGTAGGGCGGGAGAAAGGGAGGAAGTAAATAGAACGCAGATAAAAAGAGTATAAGAAAGTAGTTAGTATTACTAGAGCAGTAATTCGGAGGTTAAAAAGTAATTAATAAAGTAATAGACTAGTACTATAGAAGGTGAGCTATATATATAAGGAGCTACATAATTATAAAGTGGCATTTACCTTTAAACATAAGCCACTAACAATGTATAACAGCGTTAATTAATGCTGTTAGTAAGTTAGAATAGGGTGGTACTCCTCCGTTAGCAGTTTTAACTTAAACTTTAACTACTATACCGCCTTATAAAGTATAGATACTGTCTTAGAAAATTATCTTATAGGAATGCTGTAGCTTCCTTACTTTAAAAATCAGACTAAAACAACATTTAAAGGAGCTTAGGAGCACAACGTTCCAAAATGCATTAGTTAGTCCAACGCCTACTAACTTGCTAGACCTGCTGTTAGCTAAATTTTAACTATAATAAAGGTTTTTAAATTAGGACAGATTCGGTTTAACTGCGCCGCGTTCTATTTAGCCTAATATATAATATCGCCGCTATTAATAAATTAAAATTACCTTCCTTAATTCTGCTTCCTTTACTTATTAGCAACAGCTTACTATTACTTTTACCACAATATACTTAAGAAAAAGACACGCAATAAAGAAATAGCAGAAGTAGGAAGCTCTCAACTATACCCCATTTTGTTAGATTTAGACTCAGACTTAGATGACGAAAACCGCAACCTTCCTATTTTCGAACGCCACGCTGTAACTAGGCCCTACACTCCTATCTAAACAACGGTATCGTGCTAAAGTAAAGTAGACATTCTTTAAAATAAGACTTCTCCCTACGGCTCTATTTAGGTTTATATAATTACTCTCTAATAACCTAGGTGTTCTCTGGACTTTTATAAAGTAGAGGGCCAGGTTCTAGCTAATCTTCCCCGTTTGGCCGGCCTCGTGTTCTTATACTATAGGGAAAGGAGGGAGAGGTAAACACCAAAATAGTTAGAAAACACGAATATAGGAAATGCTAATAGAGGAGAAAGTAATTAATTAAGTAATAGAGTAGTACTATAGAAGGTTAACTATATATATAAGGAGCCACGTAATTACGAGGTGGCATCCGCCTTCTAATATAAGCTACCAACAATACTTAACGCATAACAGCATAAATTAATAGCGTCTATAGGTTAGCATAGGGTGGTAATCCTCCGTTAGCAGTGGCACCTTAAGACCTAAACTAAATACGTAAGTCTTAGCACGTATCCTAGACACTATATATCTTAATTAGCATTATTCATGCTCTAAAGCTAGGCTTTAGTTAACCTCTCCCCTAGAAACAGCGCTGTATATCTTATAGCAAAGAAAGTCGTACGGTGTTAGGAATCCTCTATAGCACTAATGCTATATACAGCTTAGTATTTAGACTAAGTATTTGCGTCCGTCGCACATAGTGCATAACTAGTAAATATATATCTAATATCCGCTAACTGTTTTATATAGGTAAACGCAGGCGCTAATATTTTTATATATTGCGGGCTGTACGCGCTGGAGGGCAGCTAAAAATAACCAGCTGTTAAAAATTATACGCAAATTAAGATGCCCTTAAAATTAAAGAGAGACGGAGGTAAAAAAAGAGGTATAATTAGTAGATATCTCTACGATATATTAAGCGGCAAGGAATTATTAATATATTAATTCGGTAGCTACTCTCTTCCCTAGACACTAGAGTTACTAGTTAAGAAGGGTTAATTACTTACTTTAAGTAATCTACTAAGCTTACGCACTCTTAGAGACAGTGCCATAGATATCCTTAGTATATAGATACACCCTATCCTTAATATTTTTTAAATAAAATGCTTGCTAAGATTGCTTAGCCTACGGAACGCGTATATACATAATACCGTTGGTAAACTTTCGTTGCCTAGGTAAAAGAAACATATTTTAGGCCTCTTATCTCTATACACCAATACTTTAGCCTCCTCTATTACCTCCTTTAGGTACTTTAACTAGCTTTAATAGGTTAGCATTTCAGCACCGTCTATCTATTTAGGTAGAACTTCTTCTGCCCTCTTTAAGGCTAGAGCGTAACCACACATATAGCTCTATTACGTCTTGTTATCTCCTTTTCTATAGTGCTCCCCTTTTAACATAACTAAACTAGCTAGCTCCTATTATGCTAAAGACATAGAATTATAAACTACCTCTAGGTTACTCTTAATCTCTCCGCTAGCGAGCTGCTACTTAACATTACGTACAGGTTATTTAAATTTTTAACGCTCCTTAACTTCCTAAAGAAGGGTATACCGTTAGCGCTGCCTCTCTTTAAGCTTCTTATTTAGACGTATTAGTAACTCGTTCCGCTCTAGTAAGATCTTAAAGAGGGAAATATTAGTAATTCTAAGTTTTAAATAACAAAGAACCTAAGCACATACAGATCTTTATAACCCTAAGAAACTCTAACGATAGCAGAGGCCGGGAAGAGCCTAAGAACACTTCGCTATAAAACTACCGTTATAGGTATAGTTAAGCTTGTATCGTATCTCGTCTATAGGAGCCTGCATTTATTACTCTTTTGTCGCATAAGATAAATACTATAGCAACGCAGTCTAGGCAGCTTCTATCACGCGAAATCTACGGATTAAGGCTTACAATAATAGAGATCTAAAGCAATTACCCTTATAATACTAATTAACGGCTGTTGCGTATATAGAACTTAAGAATTAGTTAAAATAAATATCCTTTCTTAACGTACTTACAGGCTGCATCAATTAGTCTCTTAAGGATCTTAATTAGTAGGTAACAGATCTCTAAAGCGTTTTTAAATTTTTGCTGTACATCTTACTATAAAAAAGCATAAATAATAAGTTAGTTTCCGTAACTGCATTATATTCCTAAAAGCCCGGATTACCCCTATAACCTGCACTCTGTCTCTCGTGTCTAACCTAGACTAGTTCTACCTTTATAACTTAAAGCCTAATTTTATAAATACCTAAGGAATAAGCCTTAAGATACAATACACCATGTAACACCAGCTTTATTAGCTGGTATCTAGGATAGGGGCAGGGGATTTCTGCATCTAACGCAATGTGTTTAAGGTGTTAGTCTTCCGTATAGTCTATTATCTTTACTAGCTAACTCTAATAGAACGTTTATTATATAAAAGGTAGCGTCTTATTACCTAGGTAAAATAAACACTAGCAGCGATCGCACTCTAGAGAAAGTAAAGTAAATAAGTCCGTCTCATTTTTAGTCTAAGAATCCGCTAGGCTCTAAACTATTCAACGTCGTTTTACTTCTTAGCGAGAGCATAAACTTATTATAGCTTAGATAAGCTTAATTCGCTAGCTTAGGCAGTCTAGCTAATTAAGGTTACTAGAGGGCCTATAAATTAAATCTACAACTAGAGCCTGCTCCTTAAGCGTATAGGCTATAGCATTAGATTTAGCCTTATCCGTGTCTTTAGGGAACGATTTGTCTTATTTCTCTAGCTCTCTTATATTATTCTCTATAAAAAACTTCTTTCTAGCCTTCTTCTTAGCATAATCTTATAGACGCTTTTTTTTCCAACGCAGCTTAGCCTCTACTTACTTCTTTAGTTAGATAAGGTCCTCTTTTTCCTTCGTATCTACGTATAAGCTAGCGTCTTATTATATCTACTTTAATCTCTTTAATAAAGCATCCCTTCTCTAGCGTAGCCTAGTAACTATAGAGTATTATTGGATCGCCCAAGCGTTATCTAGATTAAGTCCTGTTAGTACCAGCGGGTCGTGCGTTAACAATATATTCCTAAGCATCTTTATTAACGCCTTGTCTAATAGTTAATCTAAAAAGGCCGCCTACACGTTACACTTTACATTAGGATTAATGTAAAATTAGAATATACCTAAGTAGCTATACCCTATAACTTAATTACGGTCGGCCATAGATCCCGCCTCTACTAAATTGTTAGCCTAGAGTTATAAGTAGTAGAAACTAAGAACACATACTATTAATAGCATTTCCAGTGCCGCGCTGGATGCAGGAATGCAACAATAGTTACTTTATACTAATAGCCTACCCTAGACGCTTTATATAGCAAGCTGCAGTATATGCGCAAAGAGGCGCTAGCGCCGTCGCTAATAATAATATTTTACCTTTAGCTTCTTAAAATATTAGTTTCTTTAATATACTATTCTTCTATCTAAAAATTAAGTAGACCTTTTATTTTGGGACTTATACGCGCAAAATTACTTCTAGTCCGCGAATAGTAGAGGCGGCAAATATATTATTATAAAGGCCCACGGTAACTATATGCTTAATAGGGCAGAAAAAAGGATTATCGTTCTAGTACATCCTATACGTTTTTCTAGATGCTCGTTAGCTCATGCACAAAGGGAAGATAATTAATACGGACGGTTGTAGCTTCCTGTCCTCCCCTTTTATATATATAATTATAACAAACATAACTAGTACTATATGGTCCTATACTTTTACCGCTATAATAGTAATATATTTATAGAGTACTAACTTCAGCTCCTCTGTATTAATAAATAGCGGGCTATCTTTATTAAAATCTAGCTCCTTTTTATATCTACTATTAGTTTCGCTATTTTTACTAGAGTTATAGTAACGGACCGTTTTACCTTTAGTAGTATTTTTTGCACTCTTATCTAGGTCCAATTCCAATTCTAATCCTAATCCCTTCACGCTGGTATCTAGCAGTAAAACTAGCTAACACCCTATGTAGGCAGCAAACAAGAAGAGCAGAGCCAACAGCAACCGCTATTCTTCCTCTAAGTAAACGCATTTATATAGGACCTAGTAGTAGTATAGTAGTAGGAGCAGGTTATTAACTAATAACACTAGCTTGTCTCGTACGGACTTATTAAGCTGGTATTATTCTATAAAAATCCTAATATACTACAGCACCAGCATTACTATTACTAATATCTTAAGTCTTAGAAAGCTGTAACTTACGTTATTTACATTATCTACGACGTTTTAATCTAAAAGTTTTCGTGCATACCACTTATAGAGTATCTTTAACTGTCTCTAGTACTAGTAGAGACTAGATTTTTTTTATACGCTAGGGTAGTAATCTAGAACCTAGAAGAAAAAGGTTTTATAGTTTATAGGCACTACAGACTTTAGGTAATCAATTAGTAGCTCCCCTGCCTCTTTGGAGTATCTAATAATCTATAAGCTATTGCTAAATAGTTACGTAGTAGTAAATCAGTGCGGCTAGACTAACATTACCTATCTTTTCTAAACCCCTCTTAAATTCCAGTTAGTTTTTTTTGCATATTTTACCCGTGCAGGACCGCCCACTACTAGGTCTTTCTATATACTGTCGTAATAGTTAGTTAGGCGCTTAACCAGCTTACGCCGCCTTTTCTTAGATAGTGTTTATATTACTATTACCGAAAGCTTACAACAAAGATAAAGGAACAGGAAAGCACTACTAGGTCGCAGAAAGATAGAATATAGAAAGTGGCAGTATTAGCTAGAGAAAAGTAGGAGGTGTAGGGACAGCTTACTGAAATCTAGCCCTAAAGTGGTTGCTAGTAGTTTAGCTATTTTATACACCTCTGCGCTCCAGCGGTCTAAATATAGGTAGGTAGGTAGGTTGTTGCAGCGTAGCATACACATTAGTAGGGTCCAAAAGAGTAGGGGTCTATCGCTTAGCC
The DNA here is from genome assembly GCA_003073855.1 of Periconia macrospinosa. Taxonomy (NCBI): domain Eukaryota; kingdom Fungi; phylum Ascomycota; class Dothideomycetes; order Pleosporales; family Periconiaceae; genus Periconia; species Periconia macrospinosa. Next base: position 102,998 of record KZ805403.1, read on the forward strand.
TTGTAAAGCAGCAATAGATTGTAAGGGCGGCACGCGGTGTTAAGGCCTCCAAAAGCAGCGGCAAAAGCCGCTAGATTCGGACGCTCCAACACCGGAACGTAGCTTATATGTAGTAATTTAGGTCTAGTATAGCTTATACCTTTAGTAAAAGTAGTTATAGACGTAGCGTTTATAACTAAATTTTATACCTTTCTAATAGTACTTTTACGTAAAAAACTAATATATTTTATTATTACTAAAGTAAGTAGTTAATACTTATTTATAAACTTTTTTAATTAGGTAAATTTATAAAGTCCCTTTAGAAAAAATATAGAGCTAATTCTAATATAAAAAAAGGCTATTTTCTATATAGTAGTTAACTAGTAGTAAGGATTATTCTACTTTAAAAAAGGTATAATTTATATATAATAATTCTTTAATAAGTTTTAATAAGTTAAGTTTTATAGCGTTAAGAAAGCTTAAATTAAATAATATAATACTTACTATATCTTTAATAAGTAGGATTTTCTACATAAATTTAAAGTTAATATAAAAGTTAATATAATAGAAAAAGAATAAGACTTAGGTATAATTATTATTACGCACTTCTTAGGAGCGATTTAGGTTTTATTTATACTAGCTAAGGATATTAGTATATATATTATTTTTTTTTAGCGTATAGGCTATTTAAAAATTAAATTTAGCTAAAGCTTTAGTCTAATAGGCTTATTTTATATTTAAAACTTTTATAGTTATAAAATACTTAAGTAAATAGTAGTTAGTATAGATATAGATAAAGTATAGAGTAAAAGTAAGGTCTATACGCTATTTTATAAAGGCTTAAACTATTATAAATAATTCTTTATTATAGATTTTCTAATTTAGCTTTAAACTAGATAGGGTTTTACTATAAAAAGCTATAAGATACTATTTTTTATTAGTATATTATTATAAAAAGATACCTATAATAATACTATTAAAGGCGTCTATTTCTACTTTTATAAGAAATTTAGAGTTAAAATAGTAGAAAAAGAAAATTAATAATAAAGCTTATTTTAGGTTCTAAAAAGCTTATTCTACGTCTAGAAACTATTTAAAGAGGGTAGCTAAGCTTTATAATATAATAAGTAGCTTTACTATTTTTAAATAGTTAGGTATAAATTATTAATAGAATTTAGTAAAGCTTAGGAAGGATTTTATACCTATTATAGTAGTAGGTTGTTCCTAATTATAAAGTACTTCTAGTTTTTTAGAGTTAACTTCTAAGCCTTAATCTATAAGTATATACTTTAGATAGTAGGTATAAGTTATACTAAATTTAGACTTATTAAGGTCTACTTATAAGCCTATATATTGCAACTTTTTTAACACTATACGTATATAGTAGTAGTAGGTTTTAGTATTTTTAAAGTAAATAAAGATATTATCTAAGTACGTAATATAGAATTTATTAAAATATTTTATTAGGACATTATTTATATATTATTAGTAGGTAGTAAGGCTATTATATAAATTAAAGGGCAAAACCTTATATTTATAAGAACTATATTAGGTATAGAATATAGTAGATTTTTTACTACTTAAGTTTATATAAATTTTATTAAACACCGCGTGTATATTAAATTTTATAAAAAAATTTACTTTATTAGGTTGCGCTAGAAGTTTATCTATACGTAGAATTAGATAGGTATCTTTTTAGGTTAAGGTATTTAATTTTTAATAATTTATATAGATACGTAGCTTACTATTAGCTTTTTAAATATATAGTATAAAAAAAGTAAAAAGGCTTTAACTTACTTTAATAAGACCGTACTAAAGCTAAGTCTAGATAAACTTTTTTATTACTTTAAGTTCTTTAAAGTTTTATTTATATAATAGGCTATAGCTATTTAAAAGTAGTTTAGTTAATACTATTTTATAGTTATAGGAATAGTAAGAAAAAAAGTTAAACGTAAAAGTTTAATTAAAGACGTTATAGTAGTTATTATATTTTAGAAGTAGTTTATTTAGCTAGTTTAGTAAAAGCTCCTAAATATAAAGCTTATAGGAAACTTTTAGAACTATACTAGTAAAAAAACTACGTTTTTTTATACGCTTTTTAGAAATAAGTCTATTAAGTTTTAAAAAGTTAGTTATAAAAAACTTATTTTTTAAACACTTTATAGTATAATAGAAAATATTAATAGAAATAATAGCTATATTTAAGGTACTATTAAGGGTAGTTTTACTTTTATATAGTACTTTTTAGGCCCTAGGTACGCCCCTAATTTATAGGTAGCGTAGCGCTACTTCTACCTAAAGTAGTTTCTTTTAATCTAGTCCTCTTTATAAAAAAATTAGCTATTTTTATTTTAGGTTTAGTTTTCCTTTAACTTAGCCCTTTAGATCTAAGGAACTAGCTAAAAAAAAAAAGGCCCTTCTTAACTTAATATAAGAAAAGAAAAAAAAGTAAAAAAAGGGTAAAAGTTTATATATATAGATCTTAGCGCGCTAGGCCTAATTTAGTAAGATATTAGGGCCGTAGTTATAAATAGGGAACGTTAGGGGGTGTTACTTTATAAAACTATAATACTAGTTCTATATAAATACTAGTAAAAAGCTATAAATATATCTATATATAGTTTAATTTTTTTTTTTTTTTTTAGTTAATATTATTAAAGTAATAAGGGCGGGGGGCTACTTATATAACTTTTAAGAAAAAGTAGTAAAAGCTTAAAAATAATAGTACTAAAAGGTATTTAGGGCCTTTTTTAGGTTAGGAGGACCTAAGAAAAAGTTATAAAAAAAATAAAAAGTAGGTTAAAGTTAATAGGGGGCTAGCCTTTAGAAATAATAATAGAAGGATAGGATAGTAGTAGATTTATATTATCTATCTAAAAATAGTCTAGTCCTAGATAGAGTAGGAGTAGATTTAGTTCTAGTAAGTTTTTTTTCCTTTTAGCTTTAGCTACTTATAGGGTATCTCTTTAATAAACGTTTTTTTTAACGTCTTTTAATATTAAGAGTTAACGTAACTAGGTAAAAATTAAAAAAGAAAATTCTAAAACTAGTAGGAACCTACTAGGCTATAAAATATAGTTATTTTTAGTGTTAAGTTAGACTTAGAAATACTTTATTTATTTTAGCCTAATAATTACGTCTTATATACTAAGGTTAAAAATAATAAAAGGATAGTTTAGAATAGTACGTTTATTAATACGTATATAAAGATAGATATAGTAATATATAGAATTTATTATAGAATTTTAGAAACTATAAATAGTTATAGGTTAGGGAAGTTTCTAAATAAGAGATAAAAATTTCTTTAATAAAAAGTATATAATTTTTAAATTTATAAAAAGAAAACTTTAAGCGCTAGTATCTAAAAGATAATTTAATTTAGTTTTAACACTATTAAAAGAAAGTATAGAAAGGTATTAGAAATAAGGTTCTCCTATAAAATTAGATAAGTCTATACTAAATGTATTATATTTCTTTATACCTAGGGCGGAGTATTTTTCTAGGCTTTTTTATTTCTTAACTAATTTAGATTAGTATTAATAAACTCTATAGTATCTTAAAAATCTTTAGGCTAGTTAGTTTTTATATTAATTTTATGCACTTAAAGAAAAGGGTAATTATAGGTAAAATAGCTCTATTTACTATAATTATAGTAAGCATTTTTCTTTTTAGAATTTAATTTAGGAATATAGCTAAGCTAATAAGCTAGTAATAGTACTATAGTTGCGCGAAATAAGGGTTAATATAAAGTAGATTTAATAACTTATTTTATAGAAATTACTACTAAAAAATAATTTTTCTAGGTACTATTTTTAGTGTAGAAAGTTAAAAATAGTGCGTATTTACTATTACTTAGAATAGAAGTAGGGGTATTCTAACGCTCTATATTATATATAATAAGGTAGTTTACTATTATATTAAAGTTATTATTCTAAGTTATTTTAAACTCTAGGTTAGGTATACGTAGAGCTAGCGTAAGTTTCTTCTATAGGTAGAAAAACTATTCTATTTTAATAACCTTACCCTTAAATATAGTAGATATAAACTAGGCTTTAAATATAAAGAATATCTTTTTCTTCTATATTTATAGCTTATAAAAAGTAGTTTAATTTTTAGCCTTTTTATTACTTAAAATAAAGTATTTACTAAAAAGCTTAATTATAGCTTCTATATTTTTAAATAGATTTAATTTAAAGTTATCTAGGTATTAAAGTTTTAGATAGTCTTATATAAAACCTTTTATATATTTTTAGACTTCTACCTTTTAAGCACGTTTAGTAGAAAAGTAATTAGAGTTAAGTTTAAGCCTATCTTAAATACTAGCTTTCTACTAGTAGAAGGTTAGATCTTTACTATTACTAAGAGGCTTAATTTTTAGGGTTTATTTAGAAAGCTTAACTTTTAGACTAAAGAGGTTTTTAGATTTAAATTAAAATAGAGCTTATTTTATAAAGAGTTCTAACTATTTCATTTTTTACGCAGTAGTTATAGTAATAGGTGCGTAAAACTATTATTTTATACTAGGTAAAGGTATATTAGTAATAATACTAACGCGCTACTACTAGGTAAATAGCTTAGTTAGTTCTACTACTTACTAGTAAAGCTAAATAAGTTCTTAGGCTTACTTAAAAAAATTTATAGCTATAGTTTAGGCTAACTATTAGTTTATAAGTAGTAGTAATAAAGGGGAGACTTAGAGATAAGAAAAAGGCGTAGGCTCTTTTTCTTTTAACTTATCTTTTTTTTATTCTTTTTTAAATCCTTTTATTAGTAGAGCCCTAGTAGGAGCTTTTTCCTAAGCTACTAATTAAAAAGATATTTTAGAAGGGTTAGAGACTAATAATAGTTTACTATTACTCTAATTCTTTTTTTTACTAGCGCGTATATTATAGCTACTAGCTATTTCTATTTATAAGAAATACTAGTAAGTTATTAATAGTTACTTAGTTTCTACTTTAGCGTATAATACGTCTTTACTAAAGGTAATCTAACTTAGTACTAAGTAGAAGTTTTAAACCTAAAAGCTTTAGTTATTAAGAAATCTAATAAGTTTTTTAACTTTACTATAAGTCTTAAAATTATAGTAATTCTAAATTGCACCTAGTATTGAAAAAAATTATTAAAGATTAATTTCTTAATAATAAATAGAGTAGTAATATTTTAATACTATTACTAGCGTAAAAGAGTTTTATTTATAATATAATAACTTAGGGCTAAATTACCTTTAGTATAGCTGCATTACTAGTATAAATAAATTTATATTTATAAAATAACTAAGGAATAATTATAAAATAGTTCCTATAGGTTATTATATAAAAAAATAAATAAAACTACTTAACTAGCTAAGAAATATAAATTAAATATATATAAGAAGGTTCCCCTTAGGCTAAAGAAATCTAAGACGTGTCTACTTTAAATAAAAACTAGTAGTAATTTAAAAGTACCTACTAGTACTAACAGGTACCTTAGCTTTTCTAAAGGATGCTAAGTAAGCCCGTATAAGGGCTCTAATTAGGGTCTAAGTTGGCTGCGTATATATAGCTATTATAGTTTAATTCTAGCGTAATAGTGTAGAAGGGCTATAATATCTAAGGGTTATATATCTTAAACTAGGGTATACTTAATATATAGTCTACGCCTATTATATTATAAATCTATACCTACTTTTTACTAATATAATCTTCTACCTAAAATTTAATTTAAGCTATTATATTAAAGTTACTTACTAGGTATCTATTAGCTAGATAAAAAATAATAGGTAATGCTACTTAAACTATATCTAGTTTATATTATTAAATATAAGCTTAACTAATAATATACCTAGTATAACCTATATTAGTAAAAGTAACTACTTTTACCTATCTATAATATATAGCTACTTAACTAGTAAACTTTATTTATAGAGTGTATAAAAAGCGTTTAGGTAGGCTAAGTCTAACTAAACCTAGTTTAAATAGGGTAATAGAAAGTAATAAGGTAGCTAATATAGTTATAGTTTTTATAAGGTAACTATAGCCCGGCGCTAAATATAAAAGTATTTTTTATATATATTCTAAAAGCCTTTAGTAGCAACTATTATTAGAGACCTTTAGTTTTCTATTAGCTCTGCTACTAGGTTTAATAACGCGTTTATCTTTATAGCTTCTAGGCTAGCTAGGTCTTCTTTTTAGGCTACCTTTTTCTAGCCTTTATATAAAGCCTTTTTATCCTTAGTAGTATAACTAGGTTTTAAATAGTAGGTATATAGTTTTTTTTTTTTAATAACGTTAAACTAATTAGAGGGGCAATAATATTTATTAAAAGGCTTATTCTTTTTATTATTATTACGGCGTATACTAGTCTTATTTACTAGGCTAAATAATTAAGCTTTAGTAGGTTTATTTTTATTTTATCTATACACTACTTACTATTTTAGCTTAATATTTTATAGTTAAGTTTAGAGCTATAGCTACGTCTCTCCTAAAGGGGCTTTATTAATAGTAGCTTTTTTAAACTATTTTAAAATAGCGCTAAAAGCCTAAAAGGATTTTAACGTATTATTTAGGTAAAAGTAGATAATAGTATTATTAAATTAAGACAACTATATACTTAGAGTTTTATCTACTTTCTAGTTTAGCTTACTATTATAAAGGTTCTAGAGTATAGCGCCCTATTTATTAATAACTTTAAAAGCTTTCTATAGGTTCTTATAAAATTACTTATAATTAAAGTATTACTTTTCTTCTAGGGCGCTTAAAGCTTAATAGTTAATTATTTTTTAAGCAGCATTAGTAGTATAGTTTTATAAATATTTAATTTTATTCTACTCTTTTAGAAAGAAAGCGTATAACTTCTAAAACTTTATCTTAGCTAAGGTAATCTATTACTTAATATTTTTATCCTTAGATTTTTTAAATATACTAATATCTAAGTAGTAAGGTTTTAACTTTATAAGAGAGGAAATAGAGCTATTAACTTCTACTAAATATAAGGTATCTTTATATATTTTACGCAGGGGAACTAAGGGACTTTTATTTAATAAATCTAATTTTAAAGTATCTTTAATATCGCGCGCTAGCTTTTTTTAATTCTTATATACTTAATAAATAGTATTTTTTAGCCTTTTTTTTAGCTTACTTATCTCTTTACGTAGAGCTATTATAGTTCTATATAAGTTATCCCTCTTATAGTATAACCTTAGGATAGTATTCTATAACTTTTCTAGCTTTTCTTTTTAGTTAATAAAGGCCTTTTATAAAGTATTATAATAATCTTATAAGCTAGTTATTTTCTACTTAATAGCTATAAGCTTATTAATATAGTTTCTATTCTTTTTAGTTATTTTAGCTTTAGCTAATTAAGCTTAAGTATCAGATTTTTTAGCTACGTTTAGTATAACTTTAGCTTATATAAGATTATTATTAGCGGCATCTTTAATATTAGTATATTTATATAATACTATAAACTACTAGTTAGCTAAAGTAGTTATTATATTATAAAGTTCTTTACTATTTTTAACGTTTATAAAAATATTATTATTATTAATTTTACCTTATTAATTATTATAAAAAAGGACTAACGCCTTTTCTAAAGTTTTTAAGTTTTATTAATAAGTAAGTTATAAGTCTAAAATAATAAATAAATATTAATAGGCTAATAGCTAGTAAGGTGCTTAAAAAGAGCGCTACCTAAAAGCCTACTTAGCTATTTTAGTAGGCTTAATTAGAGAACCTAGATTACTAGGTAGAAGGGTTTTAAGTATAGAAATATTAAACTATACTTTATAACTACTACCCTAGGCATTAAGGTTTTTATTATTATTTAAATTATAATTAAAGTTATTTTTTTTATTAGACTAAAGTATATAAAATTTAAAAACTAATAATTATTAAGTATCTTATAAAGTACTAGTAGAAGCCTATATATTAGTAGGTAAAAAGTTTAGAGCAGTTAATTATATAAGGGAAAGATATTAGTCCTCTAATTAGTGCCTTACCTTAAATATACTAAAATACTAAAATACGTTAGGCGTAGTAGGTAACCCTTTAATAATTAGCTTTTTACTTTTAGGTAGGTTAGATAGTATTAGAATTATAGGTTTATAAAGGCTTAGGGGGTTATACTTATGTACTATTTATTTAGTGCGTCTATTAGTGCGCTTAGTTATTACGGACCTATATAAAGCGTTTATTATACCTATAGGTATTTTTTAAAATAAAATAAAATATACCTATAGGCGTATATAGATAGTTAGAGGGTCTATATAGGTAGATATAAAGATTATATAAAGGAGTAATAGTATAAGTATAATTAATATATATTACTATACTAAAAATCTTTATATATAAAATAGTAGTTATGCGCAGGCGCAGGTATATACATATAGTAGCTAAGCTAAAGTTACGTAACTAGGTTACGTAACATCTAAATATATAATGTTAGCTAGGCCTATTATATTTACTAATATTATTTTAGAAACTATATCTATAGTTTTAGCTAATAAAAACGTTAATATAGAAGATACTAAGAAAGCCTAAAATTCTATACTTAATATTTTTATAACTACTACTAGTAAAAAAGAATAAAAAAATATATTAGAAGTACCTACTACTTCCTAGGGAGCTAAGGAGACTATTAAGAATAAAAACCTTAATTTCTTATGCTACTTACTTTCTTAAAATTCTAACTCTATTAACTTTAAAAACTAAAATTATATTAAAGTTTTAAATTAAAAAAATGTAGAAAGTAAAGTAGAAAAACTACTTTTTTCTCCTTTTTATAAAAAAGTTAAAGTCTTAACTTAAAAAGCCCCTTTAAAAAAAGTTAGCCTACCTATAAAAACGTTAGGTATAAAAAAAATATCTATAAAAATACTAGGTATAAAGAAAACTTTTATAAAAATACCTACTATAAAAATAATACTAGCCTTAAAAATAAAAAAACCTAAATAGATAGCTAAAAATTCTACTAGCGGTAAAGTTATTCTAAAGCTTTTTAAAACTAAGGCTGCCTATAAAATACCTAAAATAACTAGTATAGTAAAGCGTAAAAAAAAATTTAAGCCTAAAAGTAAGTTATTATAGTTTATTATTATAGTATTATTACTAATTTAATATAGTAGTTATATTATAAAATATTAAATAGTACTAAAAAAATTAGGAGCTTATACTTAAGAAATTTCTATTCTTCTAGCTAGTTAGAAAGATTACTATAAACTTTAAATTAAACTTTTATTTTTAGTTTTTTACTCTTAGCGCTTTATAAAAAGCTACTAAGGCCTTCTTTACTAAATATTTTAAAGGTACTTTATTTTTTACTTTTAATAGTTAATTAAGTACTAATAAAAGTATAGACGTTAATTTAAACTATATTTATACCAAGTAAGTTACTATCTAAATAAAAAATATATACTTTACTATGCACTATTATAAGTTTTATTAGGGTTTTTTAGGTAGGTTCTATAGTAGTTCTTATGCCTATAACTATAATAGCTTACGTATTATCTATAGTTAAGTAAGGTTATATCTTTAGTATAGGTCTAGTTTTAAAACTATAATAAGTTTTTATAATAACTATAGATACTAAAAAATTAAACTATATATATAATAAAATTTTAAACTCTCTAGTACTTCTAATAATTATACTATATCTTTTTAGCTATACTATTATAAAAAGTATTTATATTTTAGCTAATACTAATTAAAAAATTACTATTACCTATATACTAAGTATACCTATTATTTATAACTTTATTATTATTTTAATATAGACCTAACACTATTAGATTTTAATCTATACTATTTAGCTTATACTAATTAATAAAATTATAAAGGGCGCATAAAGCATATATAAGCTTAACCTATATTTATATATTAAACTTATACGCTTTATTAAAAATCTACTATCTACGTTTTACTATACTAAAAACCTACTTAACTATATTATAAAAACTTAAGTATTAAATATTAAAAAGCTTTTTTACTATCTTAGGCTTTAATTAAGCCTTTTATACTTTTTAGAGGTAATACTTTATTTTATAGTATAGTATAAAAAAATCTATTACGTTATAATATCTAGTATCCTCTAAGTAATATTTACTAGAAAGGTAGGTTATACTTTTATTTTTAATTATATCTTTTTTTATATACTTATTATTAGTAGCACCTTCCTACTTAATAAATATATAATTAAAGTTAAAATTAAAATTAACTTAGGTAAAAACATTTTATAATAATATACTATACTAATTTCTATATACTTACTAGCTATAAGTAAGAATATATAAAAGAAAAAAATACCTATCTAAGGCACTAAAATAGTCTTTAAAATATAAAGCTTACTAAAAGTTATAAATAATTAATAAATAAGTTTTAATTAATATTAGTATAATAATAGCTTTATAAAGGGTAAGTATAGCATTTAAAACTTTATAAAAGTTTTTTAATATTATATATATAAAATAGAGATACTAATAATAAAGATATTACTACTTACCTTTCTAAGTATATAAGTATAGAAAAGTAAAAATCTTTTTTTCTATTAAAATAAACTACTTTTTTTTTACTAATCTATACTTAGAAATTTATATAATAAGCTTATTAAAGATACATTAGAGATTATTCTAATAGTTTTAAACCTAGTTACTTCCCTCTATAATATCTTTAGAGTTATTATTTTTTTCTATTAAAGTAAATAAAAGATTAAGGGCTAGGCTAATAATAGTTATAATACTAGTAATAACTATAATAAGTAAAATTATAGTATTTAAAGCTTTACTATAAAGGTAATCTATATTAGTAGTAATATAATAGTAAAAAGAATATATATACTATAAATATACTAAAATACTACTTAGGGGTAGTAGATAAAATTCTCTATACATATTTTAAAAATTATACCTTAATTAGGTAAAAAAGCAGGGAATTATATATTATATAACGCTATATTTTATAGTAAAACCTTACTTTAAATATAATATAATAATACTATTTCTCTTATACTATAATATAAAATAAGACCTATATTTATAAGTATTTTAGTACTATTCCTAAAATACGCATGAAAATTTTAATATACGCCGGGGTCTAGCTAATATATGCTACGTTGTATGTGCGTAGAAAATAGGCCCTAACTCAATCTTGCGTCCATCCCAGAGGGCAATCAATATATTTCACAAAAGCGGGGTTTTTTCTTCGCGCTGTGTAACCATTCATCTCCGCAGGGATGCATGCTAAATTTAGTCGTATTTCAGCTTTCGCTTCGATGTACATATATTTGCAGCCCTTGAGATGATGCCTGCAGCATACATTCTAATATCCTTCTCCCCTTTAGAGTAAAATGCTCCCAGACCCAAACCAAGTTTTCTCGCAATCCGAGAGCCACTATAATGCCGACAATACAGCTGACCAGCCCCTTAATGTTCCTTCCCGTAATATTTGCACTAATTCTAATTGTAATTATTGTGGTTTTCACAAAGACATGTCCACCCCTACTCTTTCTGATATGTAATCAAGAAGGGGATATATGCTATTATAAGTAAAAGAATAATTATATTATGTCATAATATATACCCTAATACTGCTCCGTGTACATCTACAGGACCCCCTCCCTATAAAACACCCTTATATATACTAATCTAAGCAAACCCTAACTTATGTATACGAATCCTGACATATGTATGCTAATTTTAACATATATTTACTTAATGATTCTTCCCCCTCTGTATTACACATGCAAAAGAAGTGGGGGTTGACAAGATTTTTTTTTTTTTTTTTTTTTTTGAAAACCACCGATATAAAAATAAGTACAACTACAACCAAGACTGAGAAAGCTAACGACAAGCCTTTATAGATACATTGTCCTTATCTTTCCTCGGCAAGATCCTACATATTCGACCATCCATTCTTTCCATTGATCATAGTTTCCCATTCTGTGCCTGGCTTCAAGTCAACGCTGCGGATCATTTACACAGAGGTGATAACTCCCAAGGGCTGCGGGCTAAACTGAATCTGTATCTACAGTCCCAGGTATGTATCGTCGCAGACATTTTGAACTCGTTCACTGAAGCGTCATTACCTTTAAGATATTTCCCCGTCTCAGTCTGGGAAGGTATACCTAGTTACAACACCACGATTATTTGGTCATCAATATACTTGAGCTTCGTTCTGGTATGTCTACTCCAGAATGGGGTCATTGCAGACAGTACTTGGCGAAATGAACAATACGTTTGATGAGAGGCGCATCTATTAACTCTAAAATACGACGTGTTCGACCTGAGGCGGCGCGAATCAGCCACACACTGGATGGTTTCAATCACAACGTTTCAAAAAGATTCTCATGTTTCTCCGTACAGCTCCCGAAAGAGGAGCTACGTAGTCTATACAAGAGACCCAGTTTCGGAGCTGACTGCGGAGAATATACATGAAGGTAAAAAGGATATAGATGTCAGAGTAACGCTGTTTTCCTCTCAAGGGCACCGCAAGTTATATGCAAGAGTCTGGGGCGACGCGTGCGAAAGGATTGGCCCGGAAAGTCTTTCGATTTTTGCTTTCCTAAAATTAGTCATCACCTGGCCCATTCTGGGAAGAGTGACATGTAAGCCTCATTATCATAACTTCTGTTGTGCATCTCAACTAAAATGTCATCGGATGGTCGTATTGTCATCCAAGCTATCAAACTGTCTTGGCTTCGCGGGCTTCAAATGTGGCATCGACCTCAGCCGAGACCTCCATCAATCGCTCGTAGAGCCACAAACACTGGAAGGTAATTACCTTATCTTCTATGAGTGCTTTTGTCCCACTTTTTGGGATAGTCAACTAATACGGAGAGGGTCGACAGAACGTTATCTCAATTTTTCTGGAGATATTTGAGATGGCTTGGCGATGCAAGTGGGAAGTACAATGTCGTCGAAACGCACAAATCTGGCGACGGATACATTGTCAGATACACGTTGCGGCCTGAAGACCAGAAGTTCTGCAATGATCTCAGTTTAGTGATACACGCACCGGCATTTTACTCTTCCATGGCCGGATGTGAATCTTTAACAGATTTTTTGCAGGCTGCGCTATTGGATACTTATGAAGAGAATCGCACAGCCAGCTGCAGTAGGACTCCCAAAGACTTGATGGATCTACTTGGGCCAGCACATAGTCAGCTGCAGCTTGTAGGAAGCTCATTGGAGCCACAAGGACCCTTGACCACAGTGCTCTTCAAGGCCACTGCTGCTTTTCCGTGTCAAAGGGCCATACCCGTCTATCCACAAGGAGATCCAAAGGTGAGAACTCGGGCGGAAACTGGAATGCTCAAACAAGGAACGTTTTTGCAGGGGATGTTTTTACTTCCATTCGTTCATTCGGCCTGCACAGCGGAGATGCAATGGCAGTTCTGTGTTACACTTTTGAAAATTTCTGCGTGGCAATGGTTGGTAAGGCTAAGCGGTGGCTTGCTGGCGTGGGGTTCATAAATACATGTAACTGTTTGAGACCTAAACGGGTCCAGCAACGAAATTTTTAACAATCTAAATTCTTTAATAATGTTTATTATACAGCGAAAATTAAAGCACAGATTTAGAAAGGAAAGAATATCCTAAAAGACTTTCACAACTGTTTAGATAAAGATAATAAAGGCCACTCTTGTTCTGGCGTAGAAACATTGGAAGGATGGATGAATAAAAAGTTAAAGCTAGATGTAATGCTTGGACTTAATACCTGGGGGTGCGACGAGTACAGAGAGACGGGGCGGCAAGGTTCTCTATCACAGCTTGGCATTGCGATTCTCATCCTTTGCTTTGTCCGATGAACTTTCACAAGCTTCAACCTTGATCCAATGTTGTTATGTCACGTGATGTTGCCATTTGACCCCGGGAGTCTTGGCACCGGAAGGCACCACAGTGCCACTTCAATGTTCCGTACCAAAGCTTACACAAACAAAGATAACGTAGTGTAGGTACAGGAACGAGAGCCAAATCAAAACAATCATTGGAACAAGGGAACTTAAATATCTATACGATCATTGATAAGTCCGATGTTTTGGTGATTTTCCTATTCCTATCTTCATGGATGTCAACGAATGACTACCAAGAATTTTTCGAATGCGGCAAAAACATAAAGAACATTAGAAAAAGTCCTCATCTTTAAATATATGAGCATAGCACTTGAGTGTGAAGGGGAATGCCCGACTTCGACGCTGAGTAAGATTACTGTGGTCCGCGGCTAAAGATGAACCATTCTATTAATAGGGAATCAGAAAGCTTGGCAGAGGATTCCGACGTCACAACAAATGGAAAGGAAAAAGTGCCATAAAGTGGGTGGCCCACCTGTGCTGTCACATGAGACCGCCGGGTCACCTACATGTAAGCAATTAAAGTATTACGTTTGGATCAACTCAGCTGAATACGTGCGGCAAGTGCTGTGCCTTTACCACGCCATATTGCTATGATGCCAATCGATATTTCCTCTCGTCACATTTTCAAGAACCCTTTCGTGTGATCATTGCTGTTCACGCATCCATTCTATATTGGCTCATAAAAAATAGTGAGTGGAACTTTGTATCGGGTATAGCCAAGTTAAATTCCGCATTCGGGAAACGTTCTGTTTACGATGCGTTATACCAAAACCGGCGCGTACATTGAACTTTCGTTGTTGACAGAGCTTGACTTGAATGTAATGTTTCTGACAGACCCATACCCGAATAATTAATCACACGAGCAAAAGACTTTGTGGATAATTTGATCATCCCCCGCCAATGTCCGTGAATTGGCGGGCGTTCCATCAATGGGGCTGGTGTTATGGCTGCTGATATCATCATCATGAGTCTTGGCACTGAGGCCACTACTTCTTTTGTCACGCACTTTCTTGTCACTCGTTTGACCTCCTCTTCTGGGCCGCGCCAAGAGTGGCTGGTGATTGACATAGGCCTGTATTGTAACGCAATTTTAGGGTACTAGACGGCGAGTCGCGGCGCCAGGGCTACGTGGGTGGAATTGTAGGTCGTTTTCATGATAACATGATCATAACTCGCCGTTAGTTGTGAATATGAGACTATTATTTCCACTGGGCGGAAGCTTACTAGTCATTTGGGATTGTGGCGAAATCGGTCATGTGAACCACAATAACTCTAAGAGGATCAACAACGCGTAAATGTGCCACCACAGAAGAGGCCAATGTCTCATAATCTTGGCCGAATCTTACCTGAAAGAAGTCATTTGATCAAGGTAGGTTCACGATATATAAATGACAAACTGAGCGCACTTGCTCTCGTGAATCAGAACTGCAGCCAGGGAATCATTTACTTTGGTACTTATCGAACATCATTTTACCACAATTTTTCAAAATCACATCATGAGTGGAAACAAAGAGTCGATCATGCGTGCTGTTGTGTGGGAGGGCAAACCCTACGAAGTAGCCGTGCGAGATTGGCCCAAACCCACCATTCGAATGCCCGAAGATGCCATTGTTCAAATCACGACGGCCGGATTGTGTGGAACTGATCTTCACATTTACCACGGCATGCTGAGCGGTGACGATATTCCCTTCACTTTAGGCCACGAGGGCGTTGGAATTGTGGTCGAAGTCGGAAATGCGACAGAGGAGTTTAAGGTGGGCGATCGTGTGCTCATCCCATGCATCCCGGACGATGGCCACTTCGAATTGGAAAGCACGGCTGTGCCCAATTTGATCTCTTACGGGCTTGGAGAGCTTTCAGGAAACCTGGGTGGTTGTCAAGGTGTGTATTTGAAATACTTGAGGACACTATGAAAGCCATCATTGCTAATTACATTTCCAATTCATAGCCGAGTACGTTCGAGTTCCTTTTGCGGACGATAGCTTAGTCAAAATTCCCAAGAACAGCATCCATGACTTGGACTATCTACTTCTGACCGACATACTACCCACGGCTTGGACAGCTCTTAATGTTTCGGGTTTCCAGCCAGGAGAATCAGTCGCTGTTTTTGGCGCTGGACCCGTTGGCTTACTTTGTGCCCACCTCGCCCTTGTTCGTGGCGCGTTAAGGGTCTACTCCATTGACCATGTACAAGATCGTCTAGACAAGGCAGCCTCTATAGGCGCAATTCCTATCAACTTCGCCGACAAAAGAAAAGGGACCGCATCCCAGCAAATCCTTGCGCAGGAACCTGGAGGAGTGATGCGTAGTTGTGACTGCGTCGGCTATGAATGTGTCAACCCCGACCTTAAGATCCAATCGAATTACATCATTCAAGAGGCGACGATAATTACCTCTACTGGAGGTGGCATCGGTGTCGTTGGCGTCTATAATACAATGCCGTCATCGATCGGAAGTCCGAATGCGGGAAAGGTTACGGGTGATATCGTGGTGCCTGTGGGGACTATAATGTTCAAAGAACTTTCTCTCCGTGCAGGTATTGCCAAGGTATACGAATTGATTCCGATCATCAAAGAACTAGTTGAAGCAGGACGGGTGAATCCCCGATTCATCTATACGAATGAAGTAGGCATCGAGGACGCCCCCCTGGCTTATAAACGATTCTCGGAACAGAAAGAAATTAAGATTGCCTTCCGTTTCCCATGGCAGTGGGAACCTCAGCCATATGTTTCACAAGTGGACCAGATTGCTGATGTTGACATGAAAAATGTTGCTGGGAATGGGGAGCTATCCAATGGGACGAAAAAGTAAGTATTGAGCTCCTTCGCTTCGAATCCATGATCTCAGTATGCTAATATCAAACGCAGAATTGAGAAGTTTAAGAAGCAAAAGGGGAAATGGGTGAATGCTTGATCGTTGAGCAGGCTGGCCTTAAAGTCTGGGAATTCTTTCTACATCTACTGCACGCCCCTCTGAAACTAAGGAACAATACATACTCTCATTAACCCTAGAATTAACATCTTTTATGCTTTATGTTTTGCAGAGTGTAGCTTGCTCCAATAGTTGAACCTCATATGTTGCTACATATCTCCCTTTGATGCTCAGCCACAAAAAAACCTTGTGCCTTGGATTATGTACATCTTGAATTGGGCTACTGATCTCCTAGATTGGATCAAGAAAGTCACTCCTGTTGCTGGGTGAGCCGCAGCATTTGCTTGGTATTTACGACCAAGTGAAACATACCGAAGATAACTGATTAAAATTCAGTAATTGTGGGAAATTCATGTTTTCTAGGAAGATAACAGGCTAGTCCAATCCGATGTTAAACATCTTCCCCTTGATTTGCCTCTTCCCTCTGGCAGAGACTGACTACCGGAAGGTTTGAAAGATAATTGCTACTGCGGCCTTCTTGTTTCGATATAAGATAAATTCACCTAGGTCACACATGGCCGGATGAACATAAGTTACAGTAAATCGCGGTGCATGCATGTAATGTGGTGAATAAAAGTGTGAAGATGGACGCTTAATTCAGCACCATCTCAGGAACCTTGCGGTATTCTCTCTGCACCAAATCTACCGTTAACGCGATACAGATTAGGACTTGGCTTGGGACTGCAGGACGACTTGAAAACTATCAGGCACGTGATTCATAGCAACCCGTAATGTTTCCTGTAGTTTGTTTGGCCCATGATGCGCGACCACCAGTGCTCTTTGATTTCAACACAATCCTCACTCTACGCGTCTGTTTATCTCCGTTATCGTTCATCTCCCATTAATATTAGTGTCGTACTTATGTACTTACCTCACAGTGAAGAGTATATACCGAGGTAGGAATTTTAGCGCCTTGCGTGGTAACGGTAGACTAATGCTAAAGAGGGACTAGCGCAGTAGTTTAGGGGCATTAGCATCAATTGCTCTTGATTATTTGAAATTGCAAGCACTAGGTCTTCAGGACATGTTGCGATCATGAAGGTCATATCATTTTCACCTATAACACCAGAAAATACCCTGGATAATTTTGGTAACGCATACATTCACCCGAGGCCACGCCCAACGCCTACCACGGTCAAGTGCGACATGCATTCCCACAAGTGCTACTCATTTGCGTCCTCATACACACTCTGTTCACTCTCTTCAGCAACACCTAGTCCCCACCCTTCCGCCATCTCCAGATACTCATCATATATCTTCCGCAGCTTCTGATACGTCTCAATCATCTCCAGCATTTTGAGCAATATCTCATCCTCCTCCTCGTCATCCCTCTCCTTGGAAAGCTGCTCGTGAAGGATGTCGGCTTCCTTTTGGGTAACGTCGAGAAGGGTCTTTTGATCATCCCATGACATCAGTGATTGAAGATTTTCCATGAAATCGGCCATGTTGGGGCGGGCTGACGGTACTTGTGCAGGCTGTTCCTGAGATTGGGTGGATGAGGTTTTGGTGGAGGCTTTTGAGGTATTGTGTTCCGCCAACGATGCGGTCATTTTGCTTCCAAGAGGAGGTGCAGGCCGAGACTTTGGGTTTCCTTTTGGTGCTTTCGAATGCTTGACAGCGGATGGAGCAGGATTTTGGCTATCATCATCGTCATCCCCCTTGTTCACGGCAGAAGATAGCAGCTTACTCGTCTCACCGCGAGTCCGGCCAAGTATTGGCTGCTCGAGGTTCAACTTTGGTTCCGAATGTGAATCAGCATCTATGTCTTCGCTTTTTGATGGCGCCGCACGACCTTTGCGGGTGATCCTAGGTTCTAAAGTCTTGTGCGTGGGTGTTTCCATGTCCATGTCAAGCTTCTTCTTTCCAAGCCGCCCCTTCCCTTTGCTTTCATCAAGTGCAAGCTTTCCCATTTTATCTCCCAGAGTATCCACCTGGTCCCCCTCCTCCTCAACTTTTTTCATTTTCTGAGCTGTGCGCTTGGGCCTCGGAGAGACGGCAATCTTCATATCTTGCAGCGTCGGAGCGAAAGGGCTTTTGTATATGGTGACCTTTTCACGGAGCCGCGCAGAGCGGCGCAAATGGACTGGAGGGGTGTTGTAGGAGTGCAATTGCTTAAATTTGGTAGAAGGATTCATGTCCTCTAACGCGTCACTAGCTTTACCGCTCTTAGCTTCTTTCATGTTGAAGTTTCCGAGATGAATAAGTGTGTGAATGAGAGAATCATTAGCGGGCAAGATCCACAACATATAAATATAATGTAAGCAGGAAGTTTGGGTGGAAAACGGAAACGCAAACATGCGTGATGCGCAACGATTGCCACATGCTATACATGCGCCAGGTTGGCAATTACTTTGATTTCTGGATCACGCGCGGTTTGGGGGATACTTATTTTTGATTGCTATCGTATATCGTGATTCTGAGCTAGCAAAGTAGACTGTTACGAGAAACGGGGTCCTCCGATCCCAAAATCAGGCTTCCACGGGCCTTTATGGAAGCGACAGCTGTACTTGGTTTAGCTTAGGCGGCCTTGGCAGTCGTAAGCGTGTTGCTGAGTCAACCGCAGTGCCTAGCATCTAAACCTTATCTTACAAGTCCGACGTTCTAGTAAGCTTTTTACGCTAAGCTAATATCCCTATTAGGTTTAGTATAAAATACTAAACTCTTAGAAACTTTAGTAGCTAATCGGGCGCTAGTATAGCGCAGCTTACTAAAGCGTTTAAAAGATTCTAAAGTAGTTTTTAGTACGTTATTAATTTTAGTTTAGTAAGAAAATATATTAATTTTAACACTATATATTATTACTACTATAACATTTATATTAAATAAAAATATGCGTAATTAACTTATAAAAACTACTGCTTTTAATTTTTTTTTTAAATATCTATAGATTACTTTTTACTAGTATTAATAAGCCTGTTATTATCCCCCCTACTAATATTACTTTTACCTAGCCTTAAAGTAATAATAAGTCTATTATTATCCCCTCTACTAACGCTAAATTTACTAAATAATTAAAAAAATAAAAAGTTAAATATAAAGGAAACTAGTACACCTATATAAAGGCGTAATAAGTTCTATAATTAACGTAATATTAGAAGAGGAAAGAAGCTAAAGGCTATAATAGATATATTAAAAAAAGTAAAATAGACGTTTAAGGAGTTTATAATAGCATAGTATAAGCATCTCTATAGTCTTACTTATATATAATAATATAACACGTTAAGTAAAAAATAATAAGCCCTATAGTCTATTATTATAGATCTCTCTAGGTATAATTTATATATATAGGAATTAGGATAATTACTTTAAGATAAAATAGTAAAGGAGCTTAATTACTTTATAAAAAATTATTTCTTTAGTAAGTTTAATATTACTTATAATTTTAATTAACTAGATTAACTAGATTTAAAGCCTATATTAGTTATTATATAAAAACGCGCACCCTAATAGTATAAACTCCTCTACTATATTATAAGGAATTTATATATAAGCTACCTTTTATATAGATAGTATAAGAACCTAGATAGCCTATATAAGTATATAATTATAGTTATAGGCTTAATATACTTCTCCTATTAAAAAGCTACGTCTAATAAACTTACGTTTATATTAGACGTCTACTTTTTTTTATTTAGTATACTTTATTACGTAATTAAGACGTTAGCTAGTCTTAGAGTTTACTATTTTTATAAAGTAGTAAATAATACTATTAATAAGCTAGTAAAGTATATAAAGGTATATTATATACTATAAGTTAAGATATATAATATACGCTATAGTTAGTATAGATAAACTCTAGAAAAGTCTAGTAAACTCTAGTAGCTAATTAAAAACTTTAGTAAACTCTAGTAAAGTTTAAGAAACTCTAGTAGCTAATAAAAGCTAACTATTTTATATAGTTAGAGCTTAAAAAATGTTAATAGGACCTATAGAGGGTTATTATATATAATAATATTAACTTTAAAAACGCTAAATAACATAAGTAGAGTAGATATTTAAAAGCGTTTTTATTATTTACTAACGCTATATATGTGCATAATAAGGATATTTACCTAGGTAGACTTTTATAGTCTATACATAACCTAGAGAAACTACTATTACTAAAAAACGTTATATATAGTCTATAGAACCTAGGCCTTAATAGTATTTATATTTAGATTACTACTAGTATAATTATAAATATAATTAAATAGATATATATAGAAGCCGTAAAAACTATCTTTAAGGACAGTAGTAAGGTATTATATCTTATTTTCCTTATAGTTAAGCGGTTACTAGCTTATTTAATAGAGTTTTAGTAGTTTAAAAGTATTACCGTAGATAAGGGTATAATTAAGGGCACGTATACTATTTATAATAATATTTTCCTAGAATAGCTAGGTCTTAATATAGTAGACAGTCCTAATATACCTAATAACTTCTCTAAACGTCTTTTCCTTATATATAGTAATTAGTTAACGGCCGCTTATATTTATTAGGTTTAGTAAAAGTAATATTAAGCATAATATTTATATAATTATTAACTATAGATCTAGGCGGTCCCCGCGTAGTTTTATATATAGATAAACCTTCTTTATACTATAATACGTATACACTAGTTTCTTCTAGCACCTAGTCTATTATTTATTTATTATATTTTAAGTAATTTAATATAATAGGGGCGCTTATAGTTAAATAAAAATAGTATAAAGTATTATTTTATAGCGCCTATTATAACCTAGGGTTTCTTATTTTATATAGTAATAATATTCTATACTATATTACTCTAGTATAATAAGTTATCTACTACTATAAAGCGTAATAGTTACTTTAAAGATATAGAGTATACTATTACTACTTTATAGCTAGCTAAGTTTCTATCTATTATTAAAGAGATTAGGCTTATAGTATTTATTTATAAAGCTTAGTTAAACAAAACGCCTAATATTAATTTCTAGATAATAGTTTACTTCCTTTAAAAAGTTAAACTCTTTTTTACTATTTATAGTACAGTAAAGTATAGTAATATAGGCCTACTACGTTAGCTTATAGATCTATTAATTATTATATTCTTTAGGGCATTACAGTATAACTATAGTTAAGAGATATTATATTATTACTAGCTTCTTTTAGATATAAATACGCCTAAATTATAAAGATTAATCCTCTTTTTAGGTTTTATAAATTAGATTAGCTAACTATTAACTTTTAAACTAATTAATCTCGCCTTAGAACATTTAAATACTACTTATAAAATTAATCTTTAGAACTATAAAAACTTTACCTATAATATTAGGATTATATTTTAGAGAACTAGTCTTTATAACTATTACACCCGTAAGCTTTAGGCGTACCTAAAGCATAAATATAGTAAAGATATATTAGCTTCTTATATAGAAACGGAAGCTGTTTTAAATATATTTATACTTATATAGTAACTTTATATAAGTTAGTATAAGGCTCCTTAGTAGAGCCTAAATACTACATAAATAGATATATTTAACTTACTAGATATTTTTAACTATAGCATAAGTGTCTTAGAGGAAAAGGTTAAGCAATTTAATACGTAATTTATTAATCTATTTTAGCTTTACTTAGATCTTTAAGCTAATATAGTAAAAAATATAGGTAAAGCTACTAATTTTAATAATAGTAGTATATATAAAGAGGCTAATAATAGCGTTCTATTATAATTTAAAAATATTTAGAAATATACTAATATATAATCTTATTCTAGCTAGCTAGGCATATCGCGCACTTATATTTTAGTTTAGAACCGTAGCTAGTATAGAAGCTATCCTACTATAGTTTAGTAGGAAGCTTAAAACTCTAGTAAACTCTAGTAGCTAATTAGATAGTAGCGCTAAGCCCTTAGCGTCTCTATTATAACTTTAGTAAACTCTAAGAACTAATAAAATTTATTTTTCTACTAGTTAAGGTAAAATTAAAAAATGCAGCGTACAGGTATAGAAGCTGTATAGAAATGCGCTTACTAGGGGCTAGGTGTGCGACTAGTAATTTAGTACTTTAATTTCTATATAGGCCTATTTATACTACGTCTATCTAGGGGCTATAATATAAAACTAGAGTTTTCTAGAGTTTCTAATTAGCTACTAAAGTTTCCTAAAGTTTCCTAAAGTTTCTAATTAGCTACTAGAGTTTCCTAAAGTTTTAAGCTTCCTACTAAACTATATTAAAATAGCCTACTTAGCACCTAAGTTATAATTAATATTTTATAATACCTCTTTACTAATACTACGCAACATTATAATTTATAATATAAGGTATTTTATAAACGCATTTATTAGTATATATTCTATACTATAACTTATTTCTTAATGCTAATTATATTAGGAATAGACCTATTAGTCCTAGCTTTATTTACACTCTTTGCCTAACGTTCTTATAGCTTAGTTTAATAATAGCTCTACTATTACTAATTTAAAGTCTATTTATATCTAATAAAGCTTTAACGTAAATAAGATCTTATTTTTATTATTAGTGCTAATTATTCTTTTAGTTTTTATAGTTACGGCACTGCTAATATTTATACATTATTTAGTTATTCTCCTTTTCTCTCTAGCTATTTAGGTAGCGTAAAATTTACATATATTAGACTTCTAGTCTTTATAATATATATAGTAGCAATTAGTATTTTAAAAATTAAAAAGCTTTATATTTAATAAGCTTAAAACTTCTAAACTTTATAGTAGGATATTAGAAAAAACTATTAATCCTAACATTTACTTTTACTCTTACTACTATAGTAAGTTGTATAGTATATCTACTAATACTTAGACATAGTTATAGGGTAAATGTTTACTTTTATTATATCTACTTTTATCTTATATAGTATATATATTACTCGTCTAGTATAAGTAACTATTCCTATCTATTCTTTTTTTCCTTTACTACTATAGTAATAGCAGCAATAATAATAATAAAAATAATAATAATAATAAAAATAATTATAATAATAAAAATAATAATAATAATAATACTAATAGTAATAGTAAAATAGTTTTAGGTTACTTTTTTTTTTTTAAAGGCACCGTCGCAGCGTAAGCTACTATTTTACTATATAATATGCTACGCTCTAGTAGACGCTAGGTCTTTAAAGTTTAAAAGTATATATATATTAATATTTATAATTAAGTAAATATATCTATATATATATATATATACTAATATACTATATATAGCCCCCGTCTCCGCCCTCGCGCCCGCCTGCCCTTTTATAAGCTAACTTTGCGCCTATATTACCCGCGTTACCCTTTTCCCCCCCTTTACTTTTACTTTTACTACTACCTTTTTCTACTGCCTTCTTTAAAGCTAGTTTAGCTAAACTAGTACGCGTTTATTAACGTACTTATAGTTAGCCTTAATATTATTTAGAGTTAAAATCCCTTTTTTTCTAATAGTAGACTCCTTTTATCTAAAATAATAAGTACTTAAAATAATATATATATAAAATAGTATACTAACTATGTATAGGTCTATAATCTTTATCCTTTACCTTATTATCTTCTAACTTAGGCCTAGGGTAAGCTAAGTATTAGTAATAGGTTAGTATAGTAAGGCAAAAACTTAGCTATAGTAGATAAGGAAAGGTCCGTAGTATAATCTAAATTTATCTACTCTAGAAAATTATATATATAAATTTACTTTATATTATATAATATTTAAGTTTTTACTAAAAATACTATTTTTTCCCTTTGGCGCTTATAGCTAAATTAAGGCGTATTTTATATAGCCTATAAATAACTATAGCGTAGTTTAAAAACTTTCTATACTTATTAATAGTAAAATACTTATAAATACCTTGCTAGTAATAATTAGTTATTATAAATACATATAGGTACATTATAGGACGTACTTTAGTAGTCTCACTATCTAGCTAAGTTATCTACTCCTAAGGTCTTTAATAAAAGATCCTAAATATAATGCTTTTATTTACTTTTTTTAGCTATTATAATAGCTATTCTAGTATTAGCGTCTAGCCTAGTCCTTAGTTTCTTTACTAGGCTAAAGACTAGGCTATAATTTTACTATCTAGTTAGGTTACTTACTTTTAAGGTCTTTAGCAAAAAATTCTAAATATAGTGCTTTTATTTACTTTTCTTAGCTATTATAATAGCTGTTCTAGTATTAGCGTCTAGCCTAATCCTTAGTTTCTTTACTAAGCTAAAGACTAGGCTATAATTTTACTATCTAGTTAAGTTACTTAATCTTAAGGTTTTTAGCAAAGTATACTATTACTAGACTAAGAACTAAGTTATAATCCCGCTATTTAATTAGGTTATTTACTTTTAAAGTCTTTAGTAAAGGATTCTAAATATAGCGCTTTTATTTACTTTCCTTAGTTATTATAATAGCCGTTTTAGTACTTACATCTAGCCTAGTCCTTAGTTTCTTTATTAGGCTAAGGACTAGGCTAGACATCCTATCTTAAGATAGGCTAGGATAGGACATTTATATAGTTCTAGTAATTTTAAGGAATAGTTTATCTAAAAAAGAAAAAAATCCTAGTAGTTTAAAAATAGGGCTAGTTTTAGAAGTAGTACTAAAAAC
Source organism: Periconia macrospinosa (assembly GCA_003073855.1). NCBI lineage: Eukaryota > Fungi > Ascomycota > Dothideomycetes > Pleosporales > Periconiaceae > Periconia > Periconia macrospinosa. Next base: position 128,279 of record KZ805403.1, read on the forward strand.
TCCTTTCTCTCCTAAATAGTAATAGCCTATACTCTAGCTAGTAATAATATTTACTTATTAAAGGTGTAAAACCTTTTAATACGCTAGTATATAAAAGCCTTAGGCAGGTTATTTAATAAGCCGTTTCTATATAACCCACCTAAGGCGTTCTTATAAGTATAGAAGCCCCTTATAGGCTATCTACTAAGAAATAATAGTTATTAAGTAGTAATATATAGTTTTATAAGCTAACTAGGTAGGCGCCTTTTTTTTTAGCCGTAGGCTACTATTATTAGTATTAATAGGAGGAGATTATATTAGTAGTTAGTAGAGCGTAGTATTAATAGAAAAAAGTTATATTAGTAAAGTATAGTTTTAATAAAAAGATATTACGTTAGTAGGTAATTATATATAAAATTAAGGAGGTATTAATCTCTTTTAGGCGTAGGCTACTATTATTAGTATATTAGTAAAGTATAGTATTAATAGGAAGAAGTTATATTAGTATAAAGTTAAAGGTAAATAGTACTATATAAAAAAAGCGTAACATTAACTTTAATATATAAATAATAGGTAATATTAACTTAGAGAAGTTACGTTAGGTAGTATAGCAGGTTAGCAGCTTAGGACCTACTATTTATACTTTACCCTAATAACCTTTAGTAAACTCTAATAAACTCTAGCAGCTAATTAGAAGCTCTAAAAAACTCTAAAAAACTTTAGTAAACTCTAGTAACTAATTATATATACTATAAGTAATAAGGGTATACTTAGGCACTATTAGTAAGACGCCTCTATAGAAAGAACTAATTTAATACTTAAGTAGGGCGCGGCCTACTAACGCTACTTTACCTCTAAAGATAGATATAATATACTACTACTACTATTATTAAAATAATTACCTATAAAATAATATTATTTAGATAACTACCCTCTTTTCTCTATCTTTTTTTTAACTATAACTTTTACTTTACTAATTTTACTTTACCGCCTTTACTTTAAGTACGCACCTTACTGCGCTGCGTTTACCCTTATAGACTAAAAAAATCTTTTAGTACTTTTTTTCTCTAATAATAACTTTTAGAAATAACGCTAAACTATAGTGTAACTTATATCCTTTTTAGATATAGTTTAGTATCCTCTGCCTCCCCTATTTCCTATAAGACGTAAAGTCCTTCTACTTCTAAAGTTAAATACTGTATATATCTACCTATATAAAGAAATTATAACTAGGTAAGCTACTCTAAAGCGTAAGTTTTTAGCTAAAAATTAAAACGCTAATATTAGGACCTAGTAGACGTCTTAATTTAGCCTACTATAGTAAAGAAGCTGTACCTAAGCGTAGGTCTTTAGGTAAAAATAACTAGGGTTTTAAGTACGTTTACTCTACCTTTATTACTTACGAAAAGTAATAGCTAGTTATAATTCTTTCTTAATACGCCTACCTTACTTAATAAAAAAAAGCCTATTTATAATAGTAATAAAGCCTGCAATAATAACCTATAAAAAGTAATAGCTAGTTATAATTCTTTTTCTAATATACCTACCTTACTTAATAAGAAGAAGCCTATTTATAGTAGCAATAAAGCTTATAATAATAATCTAACTACTAATAATAAGTTTTGAACTAACTAGCGAACTTAACTATATTAAAAATTAACCCTAACTAGCAGCATTCGCTCCCTATATAAACACCTTACTATACTAGTAATTTAAAGTATTTAGCGTAAGTTATTTAATCCTATAGTATTTCCTAGAGATTTTGCAGATTAACTACCTAATTTTATAGTATTTACTACTTAGTTATAAAGTAAAGGCGCTTAAAGTTATTTATTAGTAGTTTAAAATCTCTTTTAAAATTATTCCTAAGGTTTAAATACTTTAAATAAACCTATTCTATAGTTAGATATAGTTTAAGCTACGCGCTCTACAAAATTAAGCTAGCTTTACGCTAGTATATTAATAACATCTTATAGGTAAGAGTAATTATAAAAATTTTATAGAAAAGCAAGTTACTAGTAAATAAAAAGGAGTATTTATAATTATCTAAAACCTATAGCTTAGGTAAGCTATATATTGCTCTAGCGTTAGTTTAAAGCACCTATTAAGTCTACTAAAAATAATTCCTAGGCTAATCTTACTAAAAGACTAGTCTAGATTACTACATATATAAAAATAAGGTCTTAAATATTATACTAAAAACCCTAGAAGAATTCTAAAAGTATGTTCCCTAGTTACTATTAAGAAATTTAATTAGATCTAATACCTTAAATAAGGCTAAAGCAAATAGTAAAAATTCTCTACTTTTCTACTTACTATAGGAGCTACGGTATAAAATTATTTAAGAAAATAATAAAAACTCCCTACTTCTTTATTTTCCCTAAAAACTATATAATTAGATCTAGTTAGATGTGGTAAAAAATTATTTAAAAGAAATAATAAAAACTCCCTACTTCTTTATCTTTCTTAAAAACTATATAATTAGATCTAGTTAGAGGCCTTTAGAGGCTAGACGTTTAAAAGTAATAGCGCCTATAGGTCTTAGTTTTCTTAGTTTATAGTAGATTAAAACGCGTTTTTTTTAATTTGCACTTACCGCTAAATCTACTCTAAAACTATACTACTACCCTATAAAATAAATATATTTTTAAATTTATTTTTTAGATTATATATAGGGCTTTATAAAATTAAACCTACTTTTTACTAGCACATTAAAGACATCGCAGTCTAGCCTTATCCTATAGTAGTTCTAATATATACTCTCTACTTTATACTTACTACTAAATCTACTCTAAAACTAATAAGTAAGCTTAATAAAAAGCTTAGATTCCTAGTAGAGGGGGGTACTATCTAGCTAGCTAGAAGACGCTATCTTTATAGCTATTAAGTCTAGTTTTTTTAGTAAGTAACGCCTCTTAGTTAGTAACAAAGTTATTAATAGCTTAACCTACTACCCTATTTTTTTTATATTACCTATCTCTCCCTTAGTTTTTTTAAAATCTAATATTAAGGAAGTTTATTAAGCTATTAGCTCCCCTAGTAGTATAAGCCTACTACCCTCTCTACTAACCCTATTTTTATAGAACTATAGACCTATAAGACTATTAATAAATATAGGTAGTTTTAAGCTACTTATACTATAAAGGTAGGTAAAAGACTTTAAGAGTTTACTATAGGATTTATTTACTCTTAATAATAATATAGCCTTTATTAAGCTAGATAATAGAAGTAATTTTTAAGCTTAATATGCTCTTAAAGAGCTTTTTATAGTTAGAGGTCTTACCCGCAACGCTACGCGGTTTATAGGGGCTCTATAGTTTGGTAATAGACCTATCTATCTTTAATATTATATAGCTAGAGGCAAAAGTTAAAATTAATTAATATTTATTAAAATTAAGCGTATTTATACACTATAATAAACATAGTAGTAGCTACTTTAATTAAATAAATTATAGTATAATAGGTGTTAGTTTATATAAGGTAGATTTTTCTAATCTTTATATTAGAGGTTTCTAATAGGCGTAGCGGTAAAGTAGAGGGTAATATAATATAAATAAAGTAAAGACTTGTATTTTAGTAACTTATATAGTAGGTAATATATATTGTAGT